>JARKIC010000573.1:0-236669 GCA_029378375.1 Mycena olivaceomarginata | reverse complement strand
GAACGAGTGTCCCCCTTCATTGGGGTCGAAGCGACCGAGGGCGCCGATAAGGCACATCCCGTCTGCCTTGTTGGCGAAGTCCGTGTGGGGCGGGGAGACCGAACGGGCCCAAGATTGGCGGTGACAGCAGTGAACGGGCTGCGCGCAAATGTGCGGTGTAGACGCGGGTTCTTCCGAAGCAAAGTCTGCTTTGTCTGGTGGTAGTCGGCGAAGATGTTTGTAGCAAAGAGACTGAAAGTGAGCTGGTGACAACAAATGAGGGAGGAGCGATGAAGGAAGTGATTTGCGCACGGATGGGGTACGTCGCCATGCGGGCCACGTTGGGTCGGCCAGCAGCTCCTCCATCGCCGCAGCATTCCTGGCGGACGATTTAATGTTGCCGACGACTTTCCGCCCCCCGCCGAAGGAAAGCCATAGCCCTCCGCGGGAAAGCCGTCTCCAGAGGCGCGTCGGTGCTGGCAGGCAGCGGCCGGGAAAGTCATCTTGTCCCTGGCTTCACGCATGGCAGCTGTCGCCGCTGCTACGACAGCGTTCCAATCTTGCCCTGGCAGCGGAGGAGCCACCAGGACACCGACAACGTGCTCCTTGCGATCCAAGATAACGTGTGTTTGCCTGCGCGATGATTGTTTGGCGTTACGGCACTCGCGAGGGAGGGGAAAGGGCGACTTACTCGCCCTGCCAGTCGGTAAAACTGCATGCGCGTCTTCAAAAATTTGGCGTCGTTTGCGTGTGCGAGCAAGGGGTGTTCGAGAGGTTTGGCTAACCCCGTCCAGCGCTGCTGGGTAGCGCGAAAGTCATCGCCAGCAAACGAGACGTTGACGGGGAGACTGGGCCGCTTTGTTCAAGACATGAGGGGTAGGGATTGGGGGCGTGAGGCTGTTTAAAGAGGCCTCGGTGGTAGCCTTGCGTTTGGCACGGTCCCGGTGTCTTGTTCTCTTTCTTCTTGGCGAGGCCTGTCAGCCCAGCAGCCGGGTGGGCCGTGGTTGACGAGCGCATCGGTAGGTTGGTGGAGGGTGGGCCGCTTGCCTCCTCGACGTCAAATTCGTCCTCGTCGTTTATGCCCTGTCTTCACGAGCCATGCGCGCTTCGTTCTCGAGCCTGAGGGCTTCTTGTAGGTCGTATCCATGGCATACAATCGGAGCGCCGAGGACACTGAGGGCTTATTTAAACGCAGTGAGCAAGCGAACCACTCGAAACAAACAAAAAAAGAATGAGAGGTGGGGGAAGACCAGTCAAAAGGACAAGACCTGCCTCAAGCCACCCTGCTCTACAGTGGGAGTTAGGTGGCTTGTGGCTGATTCTTTACCAGAGGGTGAAGCCGGCCACGGACCACCCTGCTCTACGGTGGGAGTTAGGTGGTCTGGGACCGATTTCTTCTGGCTGGAAGCAAGAGGGGGCGGCAGAGGTGAAGGAGGGGTGCGGTAGGGTTAAAGAGTAGATTAGAAGGCGTAGATTACTGACCTTGGTGCGCATGCCTGTGGTCGAGAGAGTGGCGCCAGAGTGTTTGCTGAAGGTCAGGTGAAGTGACTTGACGCGTTAGTCACATCACCATTAAGCTCATTCAGTCACGCCGAGTCGTCTTGTGTCTCTCTTTTCTGTTTTTGGTCCGTGTCTGTTAACACTTTCCGCCTCATGAAAGGCTCGCGTGGAAACCCCGGCTACTTCCACGGCGCCGCTCTCGACTTTTTGCAAAAACACCTACCGTTGTACTTGGCTACTCCCTCCCAGAAAAAAGAGGTCGACTTCTGGAGAGTCTTTAACCCTGAATGGGATGAGGAGTATCCAGCCTGGATTCGACAGAGCTGGAGGAGCTTGCGTCCGAGGAGAAAACTTATGAAGATGAAAAACAGGCCGTGAAGGAGCACAATAAGCTGGAGCGGAAAGGCACGGGCGCAAGGCGAACCGGAAGCTCATTCCAACCTCAGGCGATCGCCTATGTGAACTGCGTGCGCGTAGCGCGGATAGAAAGGTACGTAGGCGTGATATTCCGACGGGTGGCTGAGTTTTGAGCTAACGAGGCCTCCTGCAGAAATTGAGGTCTTGGTATTCGAATGCTAAGACCAAGGACAAGACCCGGAAAGTCGAGCCTTTTCGGGCATGGCTGGGAAAGCTCTCGGCTGCGCAAGGGAGTCCTCGTCGTCTCCATCTTCCCTGGGTGGTGTGGAGACATGCGACCCACGGCGACGTCCTTCGTGCTCGCTATCGCGAGAGGTATGGCCAGGATCCCGATGAAGAAGAGCAGGACACGAGCGAGGCCGATGGGTTTGAGCCAGCGACGGCAGGCAAGAAGGGTGGCGAGGGGGAAGGGCAGCAGGGCAATAGCCGAGATGGGGAGAAGGAGGGGCAGGAAAAGGAGGACGAAGATGAGGACGAGAGGGGAGGGGGGGGACCATGCGCCAACGCATGCGGAGCTGCTGCACGCAAGTACCGCCTCGCAAAAGACTACGTTGACGAGCTCACGAGGACGAGCAAGAGAGGTGGTGAAGATCCGGGAGGACGACTACCAAGATCGACGCGCGCGCACGACAGGATGGTGCAGGGGCAACAGGCGTCCAGCGCGGAGGAACTGGCCGAGTAGGTCCTGTGATTCGCCCTCGTACCAATACTGACATACGGCCTGTTTTATCAGGCGTCGTCAACACGCCGAGTCTATCTCCCAAAGGACTCTCGACGAACTTTGCGTTCAGATGCAGTGCAAGGGCATGCTCGTCTTGGGCGAGGTCGTGGAGGGCGACGAGGAGGTCTTCCTTTCCCTGTAAGTGCCGCTCGCGCTCTCAGCTGTGTTTTCTGGATTAACGTTGCCAGGGTTCAGCATGGTGCGATGCCCCAGCATCCCGATATCAACTTCAGTAAATGGACTCCCGTGCGTTCCAAGGGCATTTTACAAAGCCTTTACGGATTTCTTGGTCGCGTGCAAAAAGAGGAGAAAGGTTGGTGCCGTGTTGGCTTACTGGACATGGAACTACGCCACTCAATATCATGCCGGCAGGTCTGTCTACCGACCTCAGAGACCCGCCGCTCCCACGGCGCTCTTGCCCCTACCGACACACCGGCGCTGTGCAGCCAGTGCATGGGCTCCCTCCTACCCCTTCCCCCTAACGTGCCGGACGGCGCGCGCGCGGGTGACGGGTGCAAGAACCCGTGCTGCCCGCCGACGGTTAGAACAAAAAACACGTCTTTAACGGGCGGCTCGACGGCTCTAAGAGTAAGGGACGCCAGAGCGCCAAGAAGGCTAAAGAGGGGGAGAAAGAAAAGAGGAAGCGAAGAAGGCGAAGAAGCGGACGGGCGCGGAAGAGTCGTCGTCGTCGGAGGAGGACGTTGGCTGGGACGGCTCTGACGCCGAGCGCGACGACGACCCGCTTGCAGACGAGGAGGAGGAGGTCGACCAGCTGCACAGCAGCACCGACGATGAGCACCGCGAGCTGCCCTTCCGCGCCAAGCCCAGCTTGAGGTACCAGCAGATAGTTGCGGTGGGTCAGGCGGGCGCCCCTGTACCACAAAAGAGGAGGTCGCGCCCCAGCACCGTCTCGAGCGCCATGGACGAGTCGACCGATGGTGAGAACAACGGTGCCCCGCTGCCAGCCCGTCCCCAGCCGAAGCCCGCCTATCGTCACGCCGCAGGAGACCCCCAGCCTGCCACGGGTACGGCCATGGATGTGGACAACGCCCCCGCTGACAAAGAGCCCTCCACCCGCAAAACACCGCCGGCCAACAAGGACACCGCCCCGGACCACGTGCTCCCTGCGAACAAAGACGCCGCTGCAGCCAATGCACCTCCTCCAGACCCCGCACCTCCTGCCAACCATGCGCCTCCTGCCGGCCACGGACCTCCCGCCGGCCCCGCACCTCCCGCCGACAAAGATGCGGCCGCCGACAACATGCCGCCCATGGACGTGGACGACCCGGCTGCCGACAACGATGCCGCGGACGGACCACCCGCCCTCCGTTGTCTGCCCGGTCTGCGCTCCGCGCTGCTTGCCCTCTCAAATACAAGGCAGTGCTGGAGCTCTTCGACACGGTTGTTGAGGGTGTTGAGGGGGGAATATGGGAGTCGGCAGTAGACGCCTGGCTTACCCTGGAGCAAGCGTCTGGTTTCCAAATTGCTGGCAAGGCTTTGTCTGCGAAGGGGCGTCCAGGAGCAGTTTCTTGGTGGGTGCAGCGCGGACGCAGCACTGTCCAAATCCCCGCGGGCCTGGAAAGCGAAGACGAGCGCGAGGACTTCTACGATGCTGTCATCCTCTGGTGGCTGAGCATCAATCCGGCCTGGAGGAAGGAGGGTATCACAACGGTGGAGGATTTCGAGACGCGCGGACTGACCCAGCAGCGCGGGGGCGATCTTGCTGGTATTCCTTCAGGGTTGAATGGGCTGACCAGTGTTCTTGCTAGCTTGGGGTGGTGGTACCGCATTGCTGACGTCGTGAAGGGGTCGTTGCCGTGGAGGAAACTGATGGACGATGTCGTCTGGGTGCTCACAGAGAAACACCGTGCATTGGCACACAAGCGAGGAGCCTGCGATACTTCGGACGACCGCACCTCTAAGCGCACGCGTGTAGAATAGATTTTTACGATTTTTATCAAAGTTTTTTCTTGGCCATGTCCCAAAAAGGAAGCCCGGGAAAGCCGCCAAAGCGGCCAACTGTCTGTGATACCGGATTTGATCAAGCCGGGAGCTACAAGGGGTGGTTTACCTATTTTGGAAGGTCCGTTCCGACCGCAACTGCCAATGCGCCGCTATCTTCGCCGTAAGGTTCTCCTCGGGGATATGTCAAGCCTTAGCAGGTGGCCTTGCAAAATACACCACACTAAGTGCCAGGGGATTTTGCAAAGTGGTTACCGTACCGGCTGGTGGACCTGGGTGAAGCCCCTAGCGACGAGTCGAGCTTTGTACTTGTCAACCTCGCCGTCGGCTTTACGCTTGATCCGCAGCGCCCATTTGGATCCAACAACATTTCGGCCCGATGGCCTGAGAACCAATCTGTCACCGAATGTGCCGGTCTTCCTCATTGCCTCCATCTCCACGTCCATTGCCGCCTTAAACTGCGGCCAATCTGGGCGCGAAATTGCCTCCTCAACCGTAGGTGAGTCTGACAAGTTTCCCATGCCCACATACGCATATTCCATGCCAAGATTAACCACACAGCACTCATCCCCGGCGTCTGCAACGTGGGCAGCGCGACGCGTCCGAGTGCCTTCTATGATATGCCTTGGGTCGATGGCGCTGCTGATGTCCCGGGGTGCCAAAGCTGCTGTCTCGGGACTCGAAGATCGGCTGTCTGGAGGTGTCGAAAGAGGGGATTCTGCGGTGGTAGGAGCGCGTGGTGGAAAGGGTGGAGTTTCTGTCGTAACAGGAATATGCTGAATGCTTTCCTGCTTTTCCTCCAGCTCAATTTCCGCATTCTCCCCCTCATTCAGTACTTTGTGGATTCCTCCACTCCGTGTAACCTCTGCAAATTTGACGCTACGTTCAACGCGAATTGACCAATTCTCTGGGTAGTAAATGCGATGCCCATCGATGCTGTCTTGATCAAAGCCCAGCCACCTGCCTTCGCGAGCGCGTCCGTCGAGTTTCCCACCGTCCTTGACGTGAACAGTAACCTTGCAACCCCATTCGTGAATGTGTCGCAAGTCAGGCTTCAAACGATGGAACACCTCATAAGGTGTACGACCCCCGAGTGCTCGCGTGGACGTTCGGTTTTTCAACCATACAGCGTGCTTCAATGCCTCGCCCCATAGATTTGACGGTAATCCCGCGGCATGCAACATTGCTCGCACCTTCTCAAGAAGCGTGCGGTTGAGCCTCTCGGCGACTCCGTTGTGCTCAGGGGTGTCATGGACAGTGAGGCGGCGTCTGATGCCTCTTTTCGCAAGGTATTTATCGAAGACTTGGCTTTTGTACTCGCCGCTCTGAGTGCAGAATTTTGATTCTAATACCGTGTGCATTTTTCCATCGCACATCGACATCTTCAAACGACTCCAGCGTCTCGTCTTTGGTATGCATCAAGACGATGACGGTGTACCGCGACGCCTCGTCCGTAAACGAGCAGTAATATCGCTTGTGCTGCGGTGTTTCAACGGTGGCGGGCCCCCACACGTCCGTGTGTACCTCGTCACCAATATTTCCACTTGCATCACGCTCCATGGACTTTGAGATAGGCTTGCGCGTCAGTCTGCCATGCAGGCATGATTTGCAGTCATCCTTCGAGGTGGGTTCTGTCTCATCGAGATGTAGAGACTGTACCTTCAATGCAATATAGCAGGCCGTGGCCCTATGCAGTATTGCAATATTCATGGGCCGTGGCCACAAGGCCAGTTATAGGTGCAATGCAATGCTGCCATAAACAGCATGTAGCTGCCCATTTCGGCGAAAATGTGATATTTTGCCGGCAGAAATGCCCGGATTTCACCCCTTTGGTATATCCCAATTAAGCTTCTCCATTTTTTTTTTGATGTGATTGATGGGTGTTCAATCGTTCCCTTTTCGGTAGGTTGTTTTATTTTTAGATGCTATCAGGATTGTTCCACATCACCATCCCCTTTTGCCCATTCTCCCATCAATATTGTTTTTGGCGGCTTGTGGCTGTTCCCTCCCCGCAGATCCATCACCTCCCGGCATTTCCCCTACCGCAACTGCCCTTTTGTTGGTATGTGTTTATAGTTCCTGCCTCTATCACGTCCTCGGCATTTCCCGACAATAGCCTTATCCTCGGCATTCCCCGCTTTACAGCTTGTGCTCCCATTTCTGGGGTGCTTCCCCAGCTTTGCATTGCATTGTTTTGATTATCCACAGACCTTTACTTTATTCTACCATCACTTGCTGTCGCCTCCTCCTTCCCCTTTGAATCAGGTTCACTGAACTTCCCTTAGATTACAGTGCTTGGCTCTTCTGACAAATTGAATGGCTTGTATTTATTTCCTGATTCAATTCCTTTCTTGCCTACTCTCTCCAATCTCGGGCTGCAAAATTTCCGTCACTCAAAACGCGCTTGCTCCGAACACACCTGATCATAATTTGGCATAGTGACTAAGCACTTAACTACGGGCGCTTGTCGGAAATACTCCGACTTTTCCCCAGGAATGGACCGCTCTAGACGTTGGCTGTGCTGAGAGCACAGCCACACCTCTCCTTCGCCACGCCCAAGTCGTGCAAATCTCGCGAAGTCTACCGGCTGGCTCCGTGCATGGATTCAGGCTACGGTACGACACCCCCTTAGTACACTATCATCACTCACACCCCTCGCTCTCAGCGGTTTCTCTCAGCAAATTAAATAAATATTATTCGAAGGCAGCCACACTGCCCACGCACACCCCGTTCTTTTCACAAGTAGTAACTCGCCCACTACCTCCTCCCCGTATACGCAGGCCTCGCCTTCGGCCTTTCGGCCTTCTTCCCCCCCCCCGTTCGCCTCGCCCGTGTTCGCGCTGTAGGTTTCCACATTAACAATTAACCTGGAAAGTTATTCACATCACTTACTCAGATTTCTTTCTCATGCTCCATCGATTACCCGCAGCATCCTGTAGACCCCCTGTCTGAAGCCTAGTGGCGCGCCGTGGGGCCGAGGCGTCCGTTTCCGCTGCCTTCCGCTGCCTCTTCTTCGGTGGCGCGTCGATCTCACCTGCCTTGTCTTTCCCAGCAGTTTTCCTTGTGTTTGGTGAGTGCCGTCCAATTACGCGCTTTATTTGGACTTACTTTTTACCAGCGCCCCCGCTCCCTTGACGCTTTCTCTTCTTCTCCGGGGCTTCTTCGCCGTCGGTGTCGTCGGCGTCATGGCTTAATTGTTTTTTGGTCCCGGTGAGTATCTGTTTCTTTGAGTGAAGTCGAGAACCTTACCTCCCGATCTCCCCCGACGCCAGGACTTTCTCCAGCACCCAGGTCACATCGCTCACCGCCGCGAGCCACTCTGCTCGCGCACTCAAGTCCCTCTTCTGCGCGACCTCGCCCCACCACAGCAACGTCGCCATCACTTGCAAAACACCGTTCTTCCCGTGCAGCTCCGCCATCTCGCTCCAGTCTGCGAGCTCGGGGCAGGACAGCTCCCCGCTGCTCTCTATCGAGCGCTCCCTGGGCTGCAGGCTCTTCCACCAGTTCCACCACAAGCCTATCCACAATTCGACCGTCTCCCGCGTCCCGAGATCTTCCCCCAGAGTCGGCGGCAATGTCCATTTCCTCCCCCTCGACAACCACCCGCTCACCTGTGGAGGCCGGCCATCCCTCCTCATCTGCGCTCCCTCATCGACGAATCCCCACGCGGCTTCAAAATCGTAGAATTTCTGGACGCAAACCGCCCACTCCAGCCCCCACTTCCTCCCTATCTCGAATCCAAGATGGGCGCGCTCCAACTCGGGAGTCCAGTTGGCGCAGTCGTCGCGCTGCCAATGCTCGTCGTATGGCTCGACACTTTGCTGGCGGGGGGGGCGGTTCATGAGCTTCCTCGTCTTCATCGCCGTCGTCCCCATTCCCCATTTGGACATCCGCCGGTGTAGGCGTCGATGCAGAAGCCCCCCATCGCTAGCACCGCCGGCTGGACTCGCGGCACTTGTGAGCCTGTCGCCACCAGGCCTGTCGCCACCGAGCCGCCGCCACCATTCCCCGCACTTCCCGAACTTGAAATGGCCGCCGCTGGCCCCGCGCTGGACTCCACGTCCTCGCCGTCGGGCGATGCTACCGCTCGTGCTTGACACTCCGCGTCGGCTACGGAATTTATATAGTTAGATGTCGTTTTACCATGTAAACAAAATCATACGTACAAAAGCACTCCCTCGCAAAAGTAATCATACTATTTTCGACTCTTTTAAAGCCCACCCAGTCGAAAGTCGGCCAGTTTACCGGTGCAAGTCCCTTCGTTGTTCCAGCGTGCACACTGCACGTCGAATCGTGGGTGAGTTTGTGCTGTAAAGATCCATAACAGTTTTCATTTACCTCTGCACACCGATTCGCCCTCCTCGAATCCCGATCGGGCCAGCCAACAACACCATTGCGCACATGCCGAAGCGCGCTTGGATCGCGTCTACGAAGGGCTGCAGATAGTACGCGGCATTCTCAAGCATCCTGGCATCAAATTGTCAACATCCAGAAGTACCACGTCAACCAAACGACTTACGACGCGATTTCCTCTGGAGTCCTCGAGGGACTATCGGCCATCGAGGCCTTCCACGCTGCCACTGCCTGATCGTGCTCGCGTTCCTTCGCGATCTCGCATTCCCGCTGGAACTCAGGGGTCTCCAATTCCCACCTCTCAGCTGTCACCTTCGCTACCACGTCTATGAGCTCGGGCTCTGCTTCCCCCGCAAACTCGGCGCGTCTTTTCAGGCTCTCCATGCGGGCGTCCACGTGCGGCTTGATGCGCATGTCATAGAATTTGCGGGAGTAGAAGTGGTTCAGGCGCCCGCGCTGAGGCTTCAGCAGTGCGCTATCCAAGACGCCCGTGAACAGCTCCTTGAACGTCTCCTTGTCGGCCCTCAGGAGCGCGCCGTATTCACTCCTGTACCAATACCCAATCCGCTGCAAACACAGGTCAGCCACAATTTAACCTATCGGCAGGGGGGAGAAAAGATCCTCACGCTCCGCAAAGTTTTCAGGTGGTCGGCGCGGAATGCTTGCTCCTCTTCGGTGAGGACTTCGTGCACGACTTCATTCGCCGCCTCATCAGGCGGGTCCGCAACGTCCTCCGCAAGGTCTTGATCGTCGCGGATGTCGCGACCATATTTCTTGATGAACAACTTCGCCATCTTCGTGAGGAACGCGCTGACGCGTTTTTCCTCTGACTCCCGGAGCCAGTCTTCCTTACGGCGCTCGAAGAATTTTTTCTTGGTCCCGTGGACCCAGGACAGTTTCCCAGGGCGCGCCTTGGGTGTGCCCTTTTGATGACGGGCCGGTTTGGCCTTGAGGGTGGTAACAAAGGCAGGTCGAGGAGGAGGGGGTTCCATTAGCCCCTCTGAAGCCAGGGGACGCGGCGCATCTGGGTGCGGGGAGGGGGGAGGGGGTTCTGTCTGCTCGGAGGGCAGGGAACGCGGCGCATCATCGTCTTGGCGCGGGGTCGGGGTCGTGTCATCGTCTTGGCGCGGTGTCGGCGTCGGCGTTGGGGTGCGCGCCTGCGCAGGGTTCAGAGGCAGTGGCTAGGACATTTTTGGTGTTGTCGACTGAGTGCGTGGTGGCGAGATTTGTTGACCAGGTTTCTATTTTTCACGTGAGTATTCCACCGTGCCCTCCTCGCGCGTTCTATCATTTCCTGATGTCTCCTTGATCGCTCGCCTCTTTCCCCGGGTCGGAAAACTACCAAGCCAAACGATTTTTTTTTTTTCGTGGTCTCACAAAATGTACATCATATATTTTACAGCCAATATGCCGCCTCAGAGAAACTTTGCGCCTCATCGTAGTTGGCGGTCGACAAGATGCAAGGCTTGTTCTCGTCAGCCTCCGCCCTCAGGAACGCCAGCCTCGCGTAGCCGCTGTTCCAAGCAAATCAAATGAACGCCAAATCGAAATCGGCAGAATCTGAGTTGCTCACCGGTCTGTGTAGACGATGCGCCCACCCCAGAGGGCAAAATATCGCGCAACCTTGGGGACGTCATCCCAGCTTGTTGCGGCCACGCTGGAAACGCTTGACGACGACGTCGCGTCATCGTCCTTGGGCGACAGAGATAAGGTCGACAAATCCGGCAAGCAGTACCCTTGCCTTAAGTACGCCAGATCAGTCGTCGTATCGTATTGTACTTGAGGACTCAAATCTATCTTACAGTGGTGCCTGAAGTTCGGGTTTGGCCACACGCCCTCTTGACTTGGACGGGCCTGGCGTTCCCCGCATCTTGACGGTCGGGGTGATGGGTGGGGCCGACCGCGCGGACAACTGCGACCGACCCGCTGCCTGCGCAATCGGGGCGGGCGCGGGGTCTCGGGCGTTCGCGGGTTCTGCGGTGCTCGGCGCCGGTGGATGAGGGTGGACGCCAAGGACGCAGTGATGTTGCCACTCGGCGACACACCCTTCCATTGTGTTGTGGCCTCGCTGTGCGCCGGAAGGATAGCCGCTCACCATGGCCTTTACTGAAGTCCTGCACGGCTTTCGACTCATCATCTATCCAAGAGGATTAAAAAAATGCAGCATACCAATTGTACCACCCATGATTAGTGGTCTGAGCTATCGGTAGACCGCCCAATTCCACTCCAAACTCTGGAATAAGTGGCTTCGGTGACATATTGGAACAATTTGCACCATACCTTGCTCCAGAAAGTGGCCGACACCGAATTTTCTCATCAGTGAAGTATTTATGGTTCTTTTTCATCCAGAAAAAAATATCTCCCGCTCGCGCGCGCGCTAATGCTCCGCGTAGGAATATTTTTTGGTCCTCCGAATTATTGTAGTCGATTAGAGGCGCAATTAAAAATTTCTGTGTTCCACATAACGGGTGTCTCTTGAACCGGAATTGCGAGGAGAGTAGACTGGTAGGAGCGAGGAATCGGCGGGAGGCACCGGTCATCGTCGAGGGGAAGAAAGGAGGGTCGCGTGGACCTGAATCGGGCGTGATCGAGATATAGTTCCGCTGGTTTCATAAGAGGAGACCAAATATCTCCTCATCATACCCCTCTCCGAAACCATCGCTTCATGCCGCACGAGAGCGTCGCAGCGTACCGCCGCCATTTCGAGCGTCTCCTCCTGTCGGATGAGGAATTTCAAAACCTGTCCTGGGAGCCTTCAGGCCGTCTTGAGGAATTCTGTCATGAAAGGCTGCGTCCGGCTCTTCTACTAGTGCACCGGTGCACCCTGGAAGGCACTGACCCTCGAGTAATCAGTACGGATATTCCACCCGAAGAGAAGGATGAGCTGCGGCTCATTCTTCTTCGTCTCGTCGGCACTACCGTGAGTGCTGGATTTTCTTCGATGGGTTTCTTCAAAATTTTCGGCATAATCATATTGACCATAATTCGGGCAGAGGTTTCTTTCGCGCACGCGTCTTACTCGCAGCGAGAATATACGCATTCCGGCACTCGCGCGCCACGTTCCCGCAGCGCAGATTACTGCTGCCATGAAGAAGTACCGGGTGCCCGGGGAGACCGCCGATCTCTTTGTGTTAATGTTGCTCGCTTTCGACCGTGGTATCGACGGGCGCGGGGAGGATCGAAAGGCTCTCAGCGTTGGGTATTCCATCCTAATGGACCTCTATCAGGCCGTGTCCGAGCAGGCGCTGGAGGACGGGTGTCCAACCGACTTCGCCGAGTTTCGTCGGGGGAAGGAGCTTCGTCTCGACGTCCCGCTGGAGGAAGTAATCCTGGCCGAACTCCTCCCGTAAGGTGAGTACGATTCGTCAATTTCCCGAAGGGAGGGAGACTCTCGTTCTCGCACATTCGCCTGACGAAATTTCCTGTTTAGGCGATGATCGGACGGGACCCGAATCCGGTTTCGGGTTGAGATGCTTGATGAGAAGGATTGCCGTTCCCAATCGGGTTAGCCGAGTAGTTCGTAGACAGTTGGTGCGAAGTTCCGGACGGATAAATAGCGCCAGAACGAAAGCAGCAGGGAGAAACCCTGCCCTTTTGTCTCGCTGTTTGTCGATGGCTACATCCTTCCGTACCCGGGTGGTCGGCGTTCGCGACGAATTTATGAACCTCGATTTTCCGAGTGTGGCGCGAATCATCGAGCATTCGAATCGGCCTCTCATGGCGCATATCAGCCGAGAGATATTGGAACCTATGTATCAGGCGTTCCTGATAATTCACGCGGACGCGATCTGGAATCCGGAGACGAAGTCCGCCGAAGAGCGTCGATTCATGCGAGAGAAGACCTGTGTTTATTTAGAGTTGGCGGTGAGGTCTGCCTCGTGTTGCCATTGTCCAATCGCTGACGGGCGAGACGACCTGTCTCTTGGTTTCCAGGGGAAGTTATCAGATTTTCTGATCCGACACGAGCGACTGGCGGAGGACCTCTTGATTCCGGCCCCTCGTGTGGCGTGGTTGCTGTCGGTAATGCGAGCGGACCAGCTGTATGGATTTAGCGGGGACGAGGTCCGGATATGCTGGGTCATTCTGAGGGGCAAGATGGCCTTCTCTTCCAATACTCGGAAAGGCTCCGGCAGCGGGCGGCCGATCGTACAGCTAGCGAGGACAACACATGTGCCCAGGCGGCAGCGGAGATGGCGGCTTTATCCGAAGGTGCAGACACATCGGGAGGGAATCCATAGGAGGGGATCGTCGGCGAACAAGGCGGTGGTATAAAGTGATGCTTCCGCGGACGCGAAAGTACTCGAAAATATTTCCTCGAGACCGAAGTTTGTGTACTCCTCTCTTTGTTATTTCCAGGATGTTGAGTCACGGATTCATCGCCCCCTGAATGGTGGCTCAGGCTGTTGCGATACCGCCGTTGCTTTTCGTCCTGCTCGAAAACTTTCAGTCCGCGGAAATAAATCGCGATGATTATTGCGGGTCGCCTCTAGGAGAGGTGGCCTACATCCAGAGCTTCCTTCGACTTTTCGCACACGTTATTCGGTCGGCCATTCCGAGCACTGTCTGTGGCCCGGACGACATGCCTTTCGGACGCATAGCCGAGCTGGAGAAATATGTCATGGCGTACCTCGAGCGGGCCGTGAGTGCGGTTCGGCTGTGAAGTCGTCCGTTGCCGCAGGCTGACTGGATTATCAGGCCCTCCTTTACGCGATATCGTTCGAGGTGTCTCGTCGCACGGGGCAGTCCATGAAGCTCGATCCATCGGTTTACTGGTGCCTGTCACAGGCCATTATGTTCGACTATTTTCTCGGGAAGCCAACGTATGGCTACGTTCCCGACGCACGCGAGTTGTTCCTTTCTCGGATAAGTCTTGCAGCGAATCTGGCCAACAAAGCGCGAGGTCCCTCGTCCGCGTTAGACGTTCAACTAACGCCGGATTTCGCCAGCCTCCCACAGGTACCCTCGTGGAGTCGTTCGCGAATCTCTACGCTCGAATCCCTGCAGTTAATTAATAACTGGGCGTGCGAGAACGCTCTCCTCGAAGACGGAATCGAACAAACACAGAATTTCAGGCGGGTGTTGGAGAAATCTGCGACGTATGCGGACATGGGGTATGGCCCGAACCCGAGCAGTCGCTATTTCGTGTGGGAGGGTCGGGGAGACAAGTCGTCTCGTGTGGCTGTAAAGCGCGTAGGGTTTTTTTGTTTCGAGATAAATACTCGTAAAGTGGTTTCCTCAATACGAGGTTGCATATGTGGGCTTGGTGTTCTTCTGCCCTAGGGTTCGTAGTCTGCGTGAGTTGTTCCTATATTTGTAAGTTGCTGTCGGGCAGCTCGATAGCGTCCTGTCAACGGGCGCGAGACCGGCGGTATCCGTATGATAACCGCATCCGTAGGCATATAAAGGGTGGGCTGTTACAGCAGCCCGCATAAAATTTGTCTTTTCGGTAGGCGCTGGTGGTGCCCCTTCATGCTGTTGTTATCCAGGCCTGCGCGACAAAGGCCAACCAAGCGACTCAGTCGTCCCGAACTCGTCGTCCTCTGGATCCATCGCGCGCGCCACCTCGCGCAGGATCTTCATCATACCACTTGCATCGCCATAGAGGAAGAAACACCGGAGGAAACCGTTCGCCTCATCCGCGACGCCGTCAGCGTGCTGCTGAAAAACATGGTGGCTCTTGGGAAGGCGAGCCTGAAATACGGTTCCTTTGGCGATGCGAACACTGCCGGGTATTTCGTTCCTCCCGAAGGAACGACGTTATTCGGAATGGCGGAGCGATTTGTGGACCTGTATGGGTACCATGGGGATACTTCGCCTTTCGACAGAACCCTTATGTTCGACAACCTGAACACCCTGTTCCGCACGATGGTTTTGGACGAGGAATACCTCCGGTTCGGCATCAATTTCCCGAACTTCGATGTTTCCAAGGCGGACCTGGAGCGGTACGGGATTTACGAGTTCATAAAACCCCGCCAAATCGCTCGTCTCTCCTCCGAAGACCCGGGGACCGTGGTACACCAATTTGGAGATCGCTTGTTGCGATACAATCCGAAACTGGGGGACGAAGCTCGGTACCAATTTCCCGATCCGTCGCGAGAGTACGCCGCTATGCGGCCGAACACACTGGTGCTTTCGCCAGTTGCAGAAGTTGCTGACGAAATGATGGAGGAAGAGGAGGATTCGGACAAGGAGAACGAGAGTCCATAGATAGCAGAGGCTGTTGTAGATGGTGCTTCCGTAGATGACTCGGGAAGCGGTTATCTCCTGTCCCATCCACCGGAGACGTGAGGTATCGTTCACACGTGACCGCGGTGCGTCCGAGGTATATAGGGGGAGGCGTGGGGTGCCTTTCGACCAATGCAGATCCGCCAACTCCTCATTCGTCCGCCCGGCCCGCATGTGTCCACAATTTCTCGATTTCTTCCCCTCCTAAACGCATTGTCGCTCGAGGACAAGACATTGGAACTCGTCCGTTGGCGTCCATCTGAAGGCTGGGCGGCCTTCCTCGAGTTTAGGCTGCGCCCTATGGTTTACTTCGTGCATGCCGCGGTGACGCACGATTTCACCCTCATCGGTGCGAAAGGCGTGTATTCGTTGGTGGAACTTGACCATATCAAATACTGGGTGGAACGTGTTTTGCTCCACTGGGTTGGTGATTTCGTGTTAGTCGCTGTCCAAGATAGCTGATTGTGGCCGCAGAGATTACTGCTCTCGTCACCCGTTGCGCTGTACGTTCGGTGTACATGGACGACGTCTGCATCCGCTATCCACCTGTTGTCGGTCTGCTGGGGGAGGCGACAGCCATGTTCAAAATAATGCACAGAGTTTGCCGCTCGGTTAGTTACCCGTTCAACCAGGAATCGTGGATTCTTAACCTCGACCTCCTGATTCCTCTGGTGGAAAGTGCTCACGAGACGCGGGCACTCCTCCGAACCGCGTTTGATTACCCCGCCTTCGACGAGCATGGGCAGCTGCTAATTCCGGACTTCTACTCCGTGGAGGCCCGGCCGCAAGACGTTTCTCCAGAGCGGAACATCAGGGGGCATCCAGTTTCGACCCGATAATCCATCCTGTCCCAAGGGTGACGGGGCCGGAGGTTCAAAGTTCCGTAGTGGCGCGTATCATTACTTCGTTTGACCGTGTTTTGGTTGCACGTGGGGCGCGTCTTGTTTTCGTGTCTTCTTAAATTCCTGTTGAATATATCCGTCTCCTTTACCTTCTCTCGCATACCGTACCCATACGTGGGTTCTCGAAGTTGCATAATTTGGTCGGGGAGATGATCAGTCTCCTCCGTCCTGGGCTGGAAAACCAGCTTCCGCCCTCCGGAGCGCTATTTTCCTTTGCCGAGTGATTGTTCCTTTGTGTCGTCGTCGAAATTCCTGAGCCGGCCGGGCTTCCTATATCCTATAACCGAAGTGCTGCTGTGCCTGTAGGGCAGATACGATCAATATCGTCTGCATATATTCCGTAGATCCTGGTCGGGCCCAGGTTTCGATCGTCGCATCAGTCGTCTGTAGCGGCGTTCTCCGTTTGGTCCGATTTTATTTCCCCTTCGGATGTCGATAAGATGATCCGATTGTGGGTCCTGGCAGGCGAGAAGGATCGTCTCCTACGGTAGCCTTTTTGGGAAGGTCACGTGACCGTCCCGCCCATATATTGGTGTCGTAACCGATGGAGTGCCGAATTTGATTGACGCGTCCCTTTTTCCTCTTCCTCCCATTTCTCGTGGCTCGACGCGTCCGATACGCGCCGTTATATTCCGGTGGCTCAACTCCCTGGCCACGTTCCGTTAAGGTTGGCCTATTTTCGTCTCGAGGAAGCACATCAAAATGATTCCGGTTTTAGGTTCGTCCATTGAACTGTTTTTTGCTTCTTCCTTGGATATGGTTTCGTTTCCGGTCACGACCTGTTTCCCAGACGCTGCTGCGGCTCGCCACGTCACTCTTTTCTTCCTCCACTCACCTATCCTCCACCGTCGTTAACTTGTTTGTCTTTTCTCTTAATCCGCGATGCCCAACACCCCTCGATACCGGACTCGCCTCACCGATCGACTGTCTTTGGTCAGCCCCACTCCGGAGTCTTCCGCGCGCTCGCTTCAGCGCACTTTGTCCAAGAACCGGCGCGCAGCGTAAGCCCAGGGTCCATTGATATCGAACGTTTTTCCTTGGCCATTAACGCCCCCTTGCAGCAGCGAAGAGGTCGAGTCGGAGGATGCCACAGGATCAGACTTCGACCCCGACCAGAAAACCTCTAGTCCCGATTCTGACGAAGAGTTCCCCTCGAGTCTTCCGCTCCCGACCGCAGAAGCTCCAATGGACGTCAACGAGGAGCCCGAGTCTTCCCATCGCGCTCGCCGTCCCGCGTCGGTGTCTTCTCGTGGCAAATCGTCCCCCACCAAGGCAGCGTCGAAAACGGTTTTTTCGTGCTCAATCTCCCGACGAGTCGCGCGCTGAGCGGTCGCCAACACCTGATGATTCCGTCGAGCTCAACCTGGGGGAGCACAGGCTCCCCAGCTGGGCGCTGCCGGCGCATTTTCCCAAATTCAAAATCTGGAGCGACCCCTCGAACCCTGCTCCATCGCAGCACGTCACCTTCCGTCCGTACACCGACGTGGAGGTGATGGAAACGTTCAAGGATCCCCAGCAGGTCAAGTCCCGACTCGAGGACTCGCATCCCAGCGTCTTCGACAACCCCGCGTACAAGATTTCGGATACGGGGAAGTAGCTCGAGCACATTGCCCATGGCGACACGTCCGTCGGGCGGTACTGCCGCATTTTCAACGACTTGCGGATTCGCCTCCGGGTCTTCCTTTTTAGGTTCCCCGCAGCGCTTGATCCTCCCGAGACTCCGGACGACCCCAACCATCCGATATTCACTCCCTCCGAGCCAAAACCGGAGCGGCCCATATTCGTGTCTCATCCACTCGATCTTCCGGATCCAGCAGTGGGGACGTCGTTGTTTCAGGAGTTCCAGAAGATCTACAACCAGAATGCGGAGACTCGGGCGCGGCACGAGGTGGACGAAATGGCGCGGTTCGCGCAGCTCGACACGGACTACCAAGCCGCCCTCGAGAAGTGGGAAGCGATGGCCGACAGGCACCGCTGCAACGTCCCGATCATTCGCGCTGAGCAGGTGGAGGTCTTGCGGTTGTACCGGGCGTGTCGCGAGGACATCATCGATAGAATGGAGCGGGAGGCCAACACGGTAGGTGAGTACGCGTATCACGTCGCAAGCCGCGCCCTTTCTCGTCCCGCGAACGCTCGTGCTACGCTGTCGCGTACTCCCGTCGCGTCCAGTTCGTCCGTCCCGAACCCATCTATCCCGAGCAAGCAAGGGCACGAGGAGATCGACGATGTCCCGACGCCTCCAATCGCGGCCTTTACCAGCGCGCAGTCTGATTCCGATGAGGAGCACTCAGCGTCGGTTACACGGGTGGGCCCGCCCGGAAAGGGGAAGGTGAAGGCGAGCACGCCTTTGCCTAGTCGTGGTTCTCAGGTGGAGGCTTCGAACGCGTCGCGCGTTCCTCCTGGCTCCGCTCTGTCTGCCAGACCCGAGATGTCGAGCGCAGGGTCTTTTCTGGGTGCGGGGGCGTCCGCTGCGGGACCTAGCATGACCGACGAAGGCACGTCATTCGCTGTAGGCGGACCGTCTTCGTCGCAGCAAAGGGGCGCTTTCAACATCGACGCCTGGCACGAGGCACATAACCCCTTCAACCAGCCTCCCTTTCAACAAGACCTCGTCCTCAACGCGAACGGGACGAAGGCCGTCGTCTCGCATGGGTGGCAGCTCGATCCGGTGAACCCGCGTTTCCTCGCGCGGCTCGCTCCCTACGGTGTCCTCGGTTCCCAGATGCCCTCCTGGGCGGTCGTTTCTCGGGCCAAGGTAAGCCCCTTCGTGCTGGTTACTCTGGAGATGGATTACTGAACCCTCGTTTTCCTTTACCAGGGGTGTACCGATTGCCACAGGGGCAGGAGCGCCTGCGTTCGCCTCGTCTTGTCGGGCGTGCCGCCCGTCACGAGTTGCCAGCGGTGCCGCGTGAAAAACAGGACCTGCGTCGCGTCGACCTCTGGATTTGATTTCACGCTGACTGGTAAGCTCTCTATGTCCCACATAGCTTTGATATTGACTCCGCCGTCGGGCTTCCTTCAAGACCAGGTTATTTCGACCATGAACGCCGAGCTTATCGACCTGTACACCGACGCAATACTTTCGGTGTTTACTCCGCTGACGGGGATCGACGTGGCGTCCCGAATCATGTCCCGCACGATAGTCCACCGTCAAAACGCAAGGCTTCGGGAGGGGCGCACACCCCGTGCAGATCCGCCGAACGTCGAGGTGCCCCTTGAGCGCCGTGTCGACGTCCTCGTCCGTCCTGGGGCCGGACGCCAAGAGTTCCTCGAGCGGTCTTTCGTCCCGTTCCAAGGCGCGCAATACGGCAATCGTCGACATCGGCTCCCGCTCCCCGACCGCCAGAGCCCGATCGACGCCACGACGTACCTGACGCACATGCTCGAAGACGTCGTGGACCGTATTTCCGCGGGTGCTCAGCGCATGGGAGGCTCGTTCGGGCAGCGAATTTCACAAGCCTTTCTTCCCGAACGGCGAGTCGTGGTTCCGGAGGACTTCGAGGTAGGGGATTGCCCGCTCGACTTCGGGGGCTTCCTCGCTGCTGGGGAGGTCCGGCAGCCTCTGCCGCACCCACCGATCCTGCCGTCCGACGCCGAGTTGTCCGAATTTCCTTCGACGTACCACTTCGGGAACGAAGCGCGCGCTCGTTTTGAGCAGGAGTATCCGGGAAGCGTCGCCCACCGACACGCCGATGGAAGGGTCACCGGCCCCCTCGTTGCGGGAGGTTTGGATACCTCGGAGGAAGACTCCGCTCACGAGGACGACTCCGCTCGTGAGGATGACTCCGCTGGCGAGGCGCCCCCTTGGCCCCGTGCGT
This sequence comes from Mycena olivaceomarginata, assembly GCA_029378375.1. Lineage (NCBI taxonomy): Eukaryota > Fungi > Basidiomycota > Agaricomycetes > Agaricales > Mycenaceae > Mycena > Mycena olivaceomarginata. The sequence continues at coordinate 216,792 of JARKIC010000573.1, read as the reverse complement.
CTTTTCTTATCACGGACTCATACCCAGTTTTCTGATGTTTCATATCCAGCTGCTAGGTGCGGGAGGGTCCGCGGTAGCCTTCCTCCCATCGACGAGGAATTGCGCGACATGACGCCCCCTTCGACTTCCGCGGCATTCACGTCGGTCCTGGCCACACCTTCCAATTCCTCGCAGACGTCGTTCGCTAGTGTCGGCAGTGCGGGAACCTTCGGCGGCCCTCGATTCGATACCGCGTCGTTCGATACGACGCCTACCCCGCAAGCCAGTGGGTCTGCCCTCGTTGGTTCGTCGGTCCGGCGCATTTCCGCGTTGGAAATGACGCCTCTCACTCCGTCGTCGGCGAGAAGAGTCACCTCCCGCGGGATTTCGCTCCCGCCGCAGATCGTCACCAACCCGCAAGTCTTGCCGCCTCCGTCGCCAGTCCGCGCAGCGTCAGTCGGTGCGGCGGACGCGGTGTCTTTCGATGAGTTCGAGACGAGCGAGGCGTGCTGCGTGAATGGTGCGTCGGTGGGTTCGGTTGAATCGGCACTAGACCAAGTAAGCACTTTGCAAAGTTCATGACAGTTAGTGTGGTGTTTTTTGCAAGGCCACCTTATAATCCTTATCATATCCCTGAAAGGTTTATCTTAGCGAAAAGGAAAAAGGCCGTAGCCAGGATTGAACCAAAAGCCTTCAGGTGATGGGCATCAATTGAGCCATCACTATTACCACTACACCACTATAGACATACTTTGTACCACATATTTATAGCTAGGTCCATCAACAAAAGACATAATCAGCCTTGCACTCACCTTGTACAGCCCGCATAGGGCCTGGTTAGTGGTTAGAGTGGTTAGGGTTCGGGTTAGAAGGTTAGGGTTAGGGTTTGGTGCCTTCTTCCTAGGTACATTTCTATCTCTGGTTAGAGGTTAGGGTTGGTTAGGGTTGGTTAGGGTTTGGAGGCACCCCAAAATACATAATAAATAGTGGCAAACAAACTTCAAACACCTAGGGCAACTTGCCTGCCCTAGGTGTGGGTATCAGCAGTCCCAGGTAGGGTAAGCCTAGGCTTACCCTAGCTGGGTAAGACAACCTGCTTAGTGTAGCTACTGTGGTGTAGTGGTAATGACCTCAGCTCCTTGTGTTAACTAACGGTCACAAGTTCAATCCTCATTTTGGCCACTTTTTTTGTATTAAATTTCCTTATCAGCTTAGCAGGTGGCCTTGCAATGTTCACCACAGTAACTATCATGCAACTTTGCAAAGTGGTTACCGTACCGGCTGGAATCGGGAGGTGCGGTCGCGGGCTCGTCGGTGCGGCAGGAAGCGGAAGACGTGGATATGGACTAGGGGCGAAGGGTGCCCTTCTTCGAAAAATAAATGCTGGATACTATGTCCGAGGGAGCCGTCCCTCAAATTTTGTTGCGCAGTGCTTCCGAACTCCCCAGTGGCGGCTGGGTCGAGAAGGATTTCATAAAACCCGCCCTTTTCGTTTTTTTTTTTTTTTTTCATCGGCTGCGCTGAGGCCTGGACCTTTTCTTTCATATGCTCGCTGATTCGTCGTTCCGTGGCACGCCCCTTTCCATCTCTATCCCACTCCCTGGACTATCGCGCCGTTCGTATGTTGTAGCCACTTGTATTTGTTTTTCGTAAACCGCTGTGTCTGCCCCTTCGAGGGCCCAAAAATGCATGTAGTCGCCCCCTAGGGGCTTGAATAAATCAATTTTGACTTCGCCTGAATTATTTGTGGGTTTTCTCGAGAGTTCGTGCAACGGCTGGACTTCCTAATTAGGAAGGTGGATTTAGAGACGATCGCGATCCCTGTTTCGGGCCGATGTCCGTGATCCGTTAATTTCGTTAAGACAATGTTCGTAGTCGAGGTATATGTCGTCGTTTTTGGTTCCTGTTAGGCGTAGTGACGGTGCTACGTTCGAGTCGCGTGGATCGAGTGTCGTTTTCCGGAGCGAGAGACCGATCGTCTCTTGTCGTAATTTTCGTGGTTTTCGGATCTCTTGTTGAAAATAGATAGTATTTGAGAGAGATAAGTCGGATTACATGTCTTGTACGAAAAGGAAGTCCGTTGCTTCTTTTCGTCTCCTTTCTAATTTCCCGGGAGTGGTTCGGAGTGTCCCTCAAAATCGCGAGGCCCGTTGTCTCCCCATTTCGGTTCCTTTTCTTTTCTCTGGCGTGGGGGTTTTGGTTCGATAAATTTAGTGACAGGTATCCGAATTTTCGAGCGCGCATGGTAAGGAATCAGGCGGAAGGCTGCCGTCAGTGCTTTCGAGACTGCGCCATCCAATTCCGCAATGATGTAGGAGCTGTCCGATTTTCGTTCCACAACGACCATGGGTCCGGAGTAGCGCGGTTTCGCTTTCCGAGACCACTCGTTCTCGATTGCTGAGTTTCGGAGGAGGACGAGGGAGCCGGGTTTGAAGTTGAAGTCCTCGATCTTCTTCCCGTTGTCTTTCTCCCACTGCCGGATCCCTTTAACGCGTGCCTCGTAGACCTTGCTCTTGAGCTCAGCGAGCTCTTCGGGTCGTTTCATCAGCTGCTTCGCCCGCATCGCCACCAGTTCTTCTGTGGACAGTCGTTCTCCGGTGATCCGAGTCATGTAGGTCGCTTCTGCGATGTCGAAGGGGAATAGCGGTTCGACTCCGTGCGCGAGATAGTAAGGCGAGTATCCGGTGGACTTCTGGATGGAAACTCTCTCCGCCCAGAACACGTAAAATACGCGCTCGGTCCAGAGTTGGAGGTCTCCTTCGCACGCCTTGGAAATCGCCTCGCGAACGTCGTAGTGGCGACGCTCGACGATGCCGTTGGCTCGGGAATTGTATCCGGAAACCTTTATATGGTTTATCCCGTATCTCTTGGAGAGCCATTCGATCGCTTTAACCCAAGTGGACCCATTGTCCGTAACGATTTCCACAACGGCGCCCCAACGGCACAAGACTTCTTCGAATACAAAGTTCCCGAGCGCTGCTGCTGTTTCATTTGTGAACATCCTCCACTCCGGCCATCCGGAAATGGAGCAGCATCCCTGCGCGAGATATCGGTAGCCGTTAGAGGAAGGGAGAAGCATGGTATCTGCATGGAATTTATGGAACAAGGGCAAGGGAACCGCGACTGTCGGAGGTATGTTGAACTTCCATGAAAGGCGGAGTTGGCACTCGTGGCATGTTTTGAGATACCATTTCAGATCCTTGTCCAAAAATGGCCACCAAAATCGGTCGAGGAGCCTTCGTCTACAGATGTAGAATCCCTTATGGCCGAGTTCGTCATGAACCTGTTTTAGGATAGCGGCACATTTTTCTCGCGGGAGAACTAGCTGGTGCTCGTTCTGGGGGTTCCTTCTCCACAACGCTTCCTCCATCACAAAGTACTGGCAGGCCTTTCGAACAAATCGTTCGAATTCAGTTTGAGACAGATCGTCCGGTCGAACCTTGTCGCCAAGGAATGCTCATATCCGGTCCAACTCGGTGTCTTGCTTGTCCTGTTTGTCGCTTCTGGGGATCTCGTAGATCTGATCGTCGATCATGTTAACGAAGATGCTAACCGGCGGCTGGTGTCTCGCTTCTTCGACCCGGAGATGATTTGTCTCGACCATCCGGCTAACCGGAACTCCAGCTATTTTTATTTGTGCCGCTGGGATCGTTTTGAGAAGGGATGTCCGGGGCGTTCTCTGCCAGTTCATGACGTGAACCGCGAATCCGCACGCGCGGTCGATCCATTCCTCGACATTGTCGTCCTCTTCAGGATCCTCGGGGGCTGGTTTCCGTCGAGACAACCCATCCGGTACAAGCGTGTCGTTTTCCTGGAGTGTGCTCAAGCTCGAAATCGAACAGGAGAATAGCGGCTATCCAACGGTTGATCGTTGCATTGGGCTGAATATCGGGGTTGTTCAACATCCCTTTTATGTACTTGGCGTCGACCCGGACCAGTAGTTTCTTTATCCCGACAAGGTACATTCGGTACGCTTTTAGCGCCCTGAACAGGCCGTATAGCTCGAGTTTCGCTTGTGAGTAGCGTGACTCTCGTTCGTTCCATGTGGTCGATCCGAATCTCGAGGGATATTCTTTCCCGTCTTCTCCCAGCTGGAGCAGAACGTATCCAGCTCCTCTAAAGGAGGAGTCGACGTCCATGATGCATTGCCTTCCGGACGCGTAGTCGATTTGCCACAACGCCGGGGAATTTATGAGAAGGAGTTTCAGCGCTTCTTGCGCCGCTATCTCGTCCTCGAGGAACTGGAACGGGGTGTCTTTCCGTAGCAGCCTGGTAAGCGGAATGGAGATGTCGGCAAAATCTTTCATGAAAATCCGCATGAGACCGAGTGTCCCTAGGAAGGCCCTGACGTCCGTCAGGTCTTCGCATGGAGGCCAGTCGCGGATCTTTTGGACCTTGCTCTCGTCCGGAGTCCTGCCTTCGTAGCTGCAAACATGTCCGACGACCTTTATCCTGGGGACTGCGAAGAAGGATTTCTTCGCATTGAAGGTTCCTCCAGCGTGCCGGATGCGTTGTAGGATTCGGTTTATCGTTTCCATGTGTTCCCAGATGAACTGTTGTATTCCCTTATTTTCGGGGATGGTTTCGTAGGAGCCATCCGGCAGGAGATAGAACGTCTCCGGTCCTTTCACGGGCGTGTCGTCCATGAACGGCTACGTATATTTCGGGATCTCATCCTGGAGGATGAAATTCACATCTCCTTGTTGGATCTGAACCGAGTTCGTATACCCTTGCGGCAGCTGGGTGAGACGAAGCGTCCTGAAGGGTCCTTGGAACGTGGTGTAATCCCGCGACGCGATATCCAGGAGTCGATGATCAAATCCGACGAAAAGGTCGAACATCCCATACACCGCTCTTCCTCCGAATGACTCGGCGTAAACCTCGACGATTGGCGAGCATCCTGCATCTTTTATGACCACACCATTTAGCGGCTGGAGATTGTGGACGAGTCGAAGCGAGCCGTTGGATTTTGGTACCATGAACCAGTTCGTCCAATAGGATGAGCTCGATGGTTCGTAGACCCCGGTCTTCATCTTTCCCCGGATTATTTCCACAACCTCGTCCCGGATCCCTGGAGGTATCGGTATGTTCCGCTCCTGCCAAGGAGTGTGGGCGAGTACCGGGATTTTCACCGGTTCGAAGTAGTCTTCTCGGAAATGCCCTCTTTCGGTCTCGTCCCACGCGAACACCATTTTGTGGTTCAGGATGACCTCGTGAACAAGCTTCTCTTCTTCGGGAAGCAGAAACCCGTCTTTGTTTATCTCCATTTCGTGGGCCCGATCCAGAGTGTATCGTTCTCCCGCCCGGAGCTCTCCCGGATTTGGGTTCAACTTGGGCATGTCCTCCAAGGGATCCAACGGGAAGTGACGAACTATCCGGAACTCCTCTGGTAGCATCGCCGGCACCGAGTGGACTCGATCCGCCACTGGTTTGTACTTCTTCTTCGGCTTCTTCTTTTTCTTCTCCGTCAATCCTTCGGTAGTCATTTTGACCCAGACATGGATCGTCTCATCGTAGTCGTACATTTGTTCGAGGCAATACGCCAGGTATCGCGGGGATATCTCCCATTGTATAGTTTGGTCGGAAATGAATATGGGCCTGCAATCCGTGGTGTTCGTGCCCGATGGTGCGTATAATACCATCGGGGAAGTAAGTCGTGATAGCGAGAAACCCGGTGTCTCGCTCTTGTTCGTGCCCTTCGCAGGGGTGTTTTTCGTGTTCCTTGTCCGTGTCCTTTATTTCCCAGTAGTTCGTTGATACCGCGACTGCCGGCGGAGAGCGCGGCGCTTCTTCGCCCTCCCTCAGGCAAAAATCCGTCCCATCGATCTCTATTATCGAGAACGGGTTCGTTTCGACAAATGCATCGGGGTTTCGCGGAGGCTTCATCCGAGTGGGGACCGATAAGACCTTCCCCGTGTTGGGGCAGGTAAGCGTAAGCTCCTGCGACCCGTCGGCTCGGTCCTTGGTGTGACACTCCGTAAATCGGAAGAATGGTCTCCCCATTAGGATGTCGAATGGAGCACCGTCCACGATGTGGACCTGGAGGAGAACATCTATCTCTCCCACCGAGAATTTCAGGTTCTCGACGACTCCGGCCGTTGTCGAATGCCCAGAGTCCGCCGATTCCATCGTAAGGACTTTATCTGGTGAGAGGGCTACCCCCAAGTCCTGCCATACGTCTCGATTCATGGCTACAATCTCCGACCCCTGGTCGAGGGTGCATGTTACGGAACGGGCGTCGTTCACGAAGAAGTCAAGGATGCGAAGCGAGTTGATGGGCGACGCTGTGAGGAGCATGCTCCTTGTCCTGCCTACACCGTAATTCATGACGAGAGCCTCCCTTTCTGCGTAAGTCCCAGTTTCAACCGTGGGAATATGTTTGGTGGCTGTGTTGTCGCGGTACCATTTTCGGATCTCAGGTGCGAGAGCACACAACTCCTTGTTGGTTATGGTGACTTCAGCGGCTAGAGCCCTTTCGAGCACCCTTTTGACGAGCGCCGGGTTCTCCACCGGCGCTTGGTATTTAAAGGCCGGCGGCTGAGGTGGATGAGACCGAGCGTCTCCTGGAGGTGGCGGTGGTTTCGCCGCCTTCTTCGGTTCCTCCTGCTGTCGTTGGGGTTCGTCCGCAATTTTCTGCGCACCTTGAGGAGGTCCCTTCTTCTGGATGACCACTTCCAGTTTCCCTTTCTTGGGTCTTTCCTGAACCCAGACACTCCCGTACTCGTCCTGGTAGGATTCCACTGCCGGGGTCGCGAATCGAACTGGTCCTCCCTTCTTCGGCCTTTCCTGGATCCAGACTCTTCCTTCCTCATCTTCGTAAGAGTCTACGGCTGGGTTGGCTGTCTGCCCGAAACCCATCGTCTGGACCGGTTCACAGCTCGTGTATGACATTGCCGCCACCGTATGAGGAGGCTGGTCTCTCTCGAAGATCTGAGCCTGAGCTTGTGGCGGAGGTTGCGGCTGTGCTGCCGCCAGGGGCGCCGAGTTCTCCTGGAACCATCTGTCGAATTTCTCGGCAAGGTTCCGTCCCGGTGAGTTCCTAGGTAAGAAGCGACCATTTGGGAGGACGAGCCTGTTATCCACGTTTCGGAAGCATTTTCCGGATCGGATGTAGTCTGCCGCGACGTTACATTCGCGGAGGAAATGACCCGTCTCGGAGCAGAACCCGCATTCGCCTGGGCGGAACATGGTGCCTCCTCCGGGTCCGTCTCGAGGCGGCCATGGTTGGCACGGCGGATAGCCTCCCTGCTGCTGAGGATAACCGTTGTCTCTCGTGCCGTATGGCCCTTGGTACGTTCCTCCTCCTTGCGGGGGGTACCGTTGGCCTCGGCGGAACGGTCTCGAGAGCCGTAGCTTGGTAGATCGGATATGTCCGCTGGGGCGGGCCGATTTGCATCCCTCGGTTAACGGCTTGCATGAGCATCTGCATATCGACGTGGTACCGCTGATTCATTTTGGCGATGGTATCGCTGAGCTCCACCATTTCCTTTTTGATGAACACAGTGTCCGCCGATTTGCTGACCTCTGATTCCGGGGCATCGAGGATGTATTGTCCTGCCTCGATCATGTCCTCTATTTCTCGCGGCATTCCCGACGGGTGCGCCGGTTTGAGAATCTCCATCCGACGGACAATGCTCGCCTGGAAATCCTCGTGTAGTCCTTTCGGGAACATTTTCTTCGACTCGAGTTCCGACATTCGGCCTTCTCTGACGAGATGATCCGTAATGGTTCGGAACTTGCGGCAGTATTCGGCGAAGTCGTCTTTCGAAGTGATCCGCTTCGAAACTCCGGTGGAAATGAACGCATCTAGATCATTCGACGAGAAGATCGCGCTCCCGTCCGATCCCGGGTACAATTTCTCGACCTCTTTCTTGAAACTGGCCCAGGTCATCTGGTTCCCGTCTCCCGGCAAGACTCCTTTCCAAAGGAGCTCGTCGTTCTGGTCGATGTATCGAAAGGCGATTTTCATCTTCTCTGCATCGGTCTGTTGATCACAGGTCTCTGCGACTTCTTCGATGTCCTCCCAGTATCGTTTAAGGCTAAGCGCCTTGCCAATCGAATTCGGGTGCCCCGCGGGCGGTTCAGCCGGGAAGCGTTTTGGACATCCTTTTTCGGACAGGGGGTTGTGTTTCCGTAACCGGTTCTGTGGTTGAGTCTGTTAAGGTAGACTCGGTGGATAGGGTATTTGATTGGTCCGAACTGCTGGGGACCGAGTCGAGAGAAGATTCCGGCGTAAGAGAGGTAGGCAGCGTCTCCGGAGATGAGTTAAGGGAAGTGAGAGGTGATTCCTCTACGAGGGGTGGGTCGACGAAGGGAGATGTAGCGCGTGCTGCGGTAGAGGCCGATGCTACGGGATTGGTTTCGGCGAGGTTTACTTCTTGGAAGAGGTTCCTCGAAGCTCGGGTTAAGCGAACTGGGGTCCGTAACGGTTTGGGTGTATCGGCACTCTGTCTGGCGGAAATGAGACTTCGTTTCCGTCTAAAATCCACTATAAACCCCCCTCGCGGTGGGCTCCAGTTGTGATAAGGACCGCGGTGTCGGTATCGAAAGATATGTGATTCGAATTCGACTACGTTCGTCCTCTAGAGGGGAAGGTATAGTCGAATGATAGAGCAGAAGGTCGGTGCGCGAATCGGCCTTGTATGAGTGATAGGTGTGTGGTGTGTGTGTGAACGGGGGGATCGTGGAGACCATTCGTCTCCTAGGTGTGGACGTGCGCGGCGGACCTGTTGTTAGTGGAAACGGTAATGAAGGTGTGAAACGCCTAAACCTGGCTCCCCGTACGAGAGTACTGGAACCCTAAATGCGTTGCCCTGCCTGCTTTCCTTCGTGCGCTCTTCCCCTTAGAACCAGCGCTGGAGATGCGATGTGTGTTGCACAGACGATGACACCGACGTCGTTCGTTCGACGGCGAGACGGTTGGTCTCGTTGGCTATGGACGGCAATTTATATGTGATGGCTTCTCTCCGGGCCTGTTTTCTACAGAGCGAGGCTCGCGAGAACGGTGATCCTAATCGAGGAAGCCTGGGATGGTGACACCGGGTCCGGTGAGGAGGGACCCTGCTGATGGAGGTGTGAGAGGTGAGACGCCGATGAACGAGCGAATGCAAGATGTGTGGCCTGCCTCTGGCAGTGGGCGAGGAGGCACCTAAGCCTCCCAAAATTCCCCTCTAGTTAAAGAGGGGTAACCCGGGGTTACCCCTCTTTAACTATAGAGGATTTTAGCTGTTTTGCCTATGATGCATCAAAGGCTGTGGCAAAGCTGCGATAAAGTCGCAATACCCAGCAGCACATGGGAGCTAAGTCAGTCTAGCTGCACTAAAGTCATAATAAAGGCACATTAAAGCTGCACATACATATCACCTTATATGGAGATGTGATGGTAGACATAAGCTTGCAATAAAGCTGTGATAAAGCTGTGATAAAGTCACAACAAATGTGACTATTTACTTAAGGCTTGCGGGGATTGGTAGCTGCAATAAAGCTGCAATACAGCTGCAATAAAAGTCACAGTAAATATGGCTCGTTTACTTAGGGCTTGTAGGGTACCGTAGCTGCAGTAAAGCTGCCGTCAGGCTGCAATAAAGTCACAATAAATATGGTGCTCTATGTAGAGTTCGGGAAACCACATATGACTGCATAAAAGCTGCAATAAAGTGCACTTAAAAGGCTTGAAACTGATGGCTGCCTGTATTGGGGTGGGATTGATGAGCCCTGGCCATTGTCTCAGCATTGATAGGTGTTCATATTGTGTTTTACAGCTGCTTTACCATTGATGGCTGCCCACAATGGGGTTCCAATTGATGGAACACTACAAAAAAGTGTTGCGTCTCAGAAAGTATTTTGCATTTTGTGGGCCAACAAGGCATCTGATGGGCATATGGTAAAGGTGAATCTTGTAGCCCGTGATGAGCTCTACAATCTGAGTATAACTTTCCTTTTTTGGACACTAACGCCCTGTGCCCAAAAAGGAAATCTCCGACATCAACCCTTTCCTTGACTCATAATTCTACTATTTTGGATGATCTGACCATATAGGGTGTTATGCCTAGTTCTCTGAAGCTGACCAGGGTAAATTGAAGCCCATTATAGTGCTAATAATAGGGTGCAAATAGTGAATTCGATAAATTGTGTTTCTGGCCATGATATCCAGGGAATCCAGGGATATACATACATCCTGATTATATTACTTTGTTCCCCTAGGTTTTGAATGTGATTGGGCCAAATTGCACCCCAGTATAGGGGAATGATATGGTGAAAATAGCGAATTTGATCAATTGTGTTCCTGGCCATGATATCTTGGGATACAGCAGTATAAATATCTTCTGAGGATATTACTTTGTTTCCTAGGCTTTGAAGGTCACTGGTCAAGTTGAAACCCATTGTAGTGCATAATAAGGTGAAAATAGCGAACTTTCCCTTTTGGGACACTAACACCTTGCATCCAAAAAAGGAAATTTCCTACATCGGCCCCTCCCTAGCCCATAATTCAACTGTTTTGGATGATCTAACCATATGTGGATGTTTTTCTGAGCTCTTTAAAGCTGACTAGAGCAGAGTGGAGCCCATCACAGTGTAATGATAGGGTGAAAATAGCGAATTTGACCAATTGTGTTCCTGGCCATAATATCTTGGGGGTACAGCAATACAGATACCTCCTGACTGTATTAGTTTTCTCCCTAAGGCTATAGGAATACCCTGCATGCAATGGATCATATGAAGATCATCAAAAACATCGTATTTTGGCCATATCAGAAATTGCATTTTCGCCCCATTGTCAGCCTCTCTATGATGTGAGATATCCCAGCACACATCTTTTGGATCCTTCCTATATATATATACTAGAAAGATGCCCAGCTGACATCCTGGACACCCATACCCCATGATCTGAGGTGATCATGTGGTATAGTGCTGTTCACCCTACTCAGCATGCCACAGGGTCATAGGGATCCTTCTGTGTGCTTCAAACATATATTCCAGACTATATGAAGAGTTCCCACCCAAAAAGCAGGCTATTATGTGATCATAAAATCGAAATATGTCAGATGACATTTCTTGGTTGTTTTGTGAATAGGGCACCAAGGAGACCATTGAGTGCGAAATGGACACTGAGAATGAGTAGTTACAGTGTAAATGACTCAGATTGAGCTTTTTTGAAGTGTTTTGGTGAGTTTTGGCTGAGTACTATTGTTGAGCATATAGGTTTGAGTACAACTTTGGTTCCATATACTGGCCATGGTTCAAAACACTATCTGGCCAGAACTTCACCAAAACACTTCAAATAAAGCTCAATCTGAGTCATTTACACTGTAACTACTCATTCTCAGTGTCCATTTCGCACTCAATGGTCTCCTTGGTGCCCTATTCACAAAACAACCAAGAAATGTCATCTGACATATTTCGATTTTATGATCACATAATAGCCTGCTTTTTGGGTGGGAACTCTTCATATAGTCTGGAATATATGTTTGAAGCACACAGAAGGATCCCTATGACCCTGTGGCATGCTGAATAGGGTGAACAGCACTATAACACATGGTCATCTCAAATCATGGGGTATGGATGTCTAGGATGTAAGCTGGGCACCTTTCTAGTATATATATATAGGAAGGATCCAAAAGATGTGTGCTGGGATATCTCACATCATAGAGAGGCTGACAATGGGGCGAAAATGCAATTTTCTGATATGGCCAAAATACGATGTTTTTGATGATCTTCATATGATCCATTGCATGCAGGGTATTCCTATAGCCTTAGGGAGAAAACTAATACAGTCAGGAGGTATCTGTATTGCTGTACCCCCAAGATATTATGGCCAGGAACACAATTGGTCAAATTCGCTATTTTCACCCTATCATTACACTGTGATGGGCTCCACTCTGCTCTAGTCAGCTTTAAAGAGCTCAGAAAAACATCCACATATGGTTAGATCATCCAAAACAGTTGAATTATGGGCTAGGGAGGGGCCGATGTAGGAAATTTCCTTTTTTGGATGCAAGGTGTTAGTGTCCCAAAAGGGAAAGTTCGCTATTTTCACCTTATTATGCACTACAATGGGTTTCAACTTGACCAGTGACCTTCAAAGCCTAAGGAAACAAAGTAATATCCTCAGAAGATATTTATACTGCTGTATCCCAAGATATCATGGCCAGGAACACAATTGATCAAATTCGCTATTTTCACCATATCATTCCCCTATACTGGGGTGCAATTTGGCCCAATCACATTCAAAACCTAGGGGAACAAAGTAATATAATCAGGATGTATGTATATCCCTGGATTCCCTGGATATCATGGCCAGAAACACAATTTATCGAATTCACTATTTGCACCCTATTATTGCACTATAATGGGCTTCAATTTACCCTGGTCAGCTTCAGAGAACTAGGCATAACACCCTATATGGTCAGATCATCCAAAATAGTAGAATTATGAGTCAAGAAAGGGTTGATGTCGGAGATTTCCTTTTTGGGCACAGGGCGTTAGTGTCCAAAAAAGGAAAGTTATACTCAGATTGTAGAGCTCATCACGAACTACAAGATTCACCCTTACCATATGCCCATTAGATGCCTTGTTGGCCCACAAAATGCAAAATACTTTCTGAGACACAACACTTTTTTGTAGTGTTCCATCAATTGGAACCCCATTGTGGGCAGCCATCAATGGTAAAGCAGCTGTAAAACACAATAAGAACACCTATCAATGCTGAGACAATGGCCAGGGCCTATCAATCCCACCCCAATACAGGCAGCCATCAGTTTCAAGCCTTTTAAGTGCACTTTATTGCAGCTTTTATGCAGTATATGTGGTTCCCGAACTCTACATAGAGCACCATATTTATTGTGACTTTATTGCAGCTTGGCGGCAGCTTTACTGCAGCTACAGTACCCTGCAAGCCCTAAGTAAACATATTTACTGTGACTTTATTGCAGCTGCATTGCAGCTTTATTGCAGCTACCAACCCCCACGAGCCTTAAGTAAATAGTCACATTTGTTGTGACTTTATCACAGCTTTATCACAGCTTTATTGCAAGCTTATGTCTAGCATCACATCTCCATATAAGGTGATATATATGTGCAGCTTTATTGTGCCTTTATCATGACTTTAGTGCAGCTAGACTGACTTAGCCTCCATGTGCTGCTGAGTATTGCGACTTTATCGCAGCTTTGCCACAGCCTTTGATGCATCATAGGCAAAACAGCTAAAATCCTCTATAGTTAAAGAGGGGTAACCCCCGGGTTACCCCTCTTTAACTAGAGGGGAATTTTGGGAGGCTTAGGTGGCCATGTCTTGCTCAACGAGTGGGATACATTCCTAATATGGTAATTGTCGAAGCAGCTGATAGCTTGGGAGTCGGGATTGATGCGCCGTCCAGCGCCGCTTCCGCTCTTCAGCAAACTCAGCTCGTGATAGGCTAAGCTTCCATATTCTTTAAATCCCTGTCATTATCTTGTGTTTAACACCCCCATCAGAGTTGAATCAACAGGGCTCACAGGGGATATTAACTGTCTAGCTAATTCCCTGTTGCCCGCATGCAATTTGTTTGACCAAGCACTCGTTTATTAAGTCAAGCACAATGTGAGCCAGCAGCATTGAAGTGAATAAATGCCTGGCGGCTCAATCTGTGTACTAATTTCAAAGACCCCTAGAAAATACCGTTTAGAAACAGTTTTAAATGGTTTTAAACTATTTAGATACCGTTTCCATTTAATTTCTGCGGCTCCGTACACGAAAACTAAATGGTTGGAGCCTTAGCGCTGCCGATCAACATAAATTTGGATGGTTTGGTGATATAATCAGGTCAATTTTCCTAACAGTTTATATAGATAGGCCTTTTTGGTCAATTTAAAGAGATTTGTCCATGTGCGTGAATGTGTTGAACGAAGGCGACTTCGTGGTCCATAGGGTTCGGCACCGTGACCCTGTCTGTGACTACCGTGACTCTCTTGCTTCGCTCGAGCACAGCATCCACCCCTCTGTTCTTGTCTTCCGGCCGCTCACTCTGTGCTCCAATGTGATCTTGGTCCTTCCTGCTGTCTACTCCTCGCTCTTGACAGGTTTTTTCCCCATAGATTCTGTGCTTTGGCTGCTTTCATACCTTTCTGTCCGGAGCTCACAATTCCCCATCCCTCCGTCTAATCTGACCAAATCTCGTTGTCTGCAATCTAGACTAGTCCATTCCTGGTGCCGTCCGACTCTTCGGAGCTGGCAGCTGCACTACCACCAGTACCAACAGCAGGAGCAACGCCTCCATTCTACAACACGAATGCGTGCTCATGGGCAGAGGCTGCCGGCACGCAGCGTGGTGCATCGCGTGCAGCGTGAGGATAACCACATCAAGCTGCAAAGCGGTGATAAGCACGGGATTTGTCCACCCATGAAATCTTCGCTTTTTCGCGTTTTCATGACAAGACATGTGCCGGGCTACGCTCCAGAAGCGTCAGTACTGAGGTTCCCAAGTAGCTGGCAGGGCAGGAACCACTGAGTAACGGATGGGAACGGGGAGGAATACTCTGGAACCATTGGCATGTGCTCGCTCCGAAACCTGTAGGAGATGTGTAGCCCAACGACCAAGTGGAACGTGAAGTCTACTCTATTCCGCTCACGGAACTAGACGGGACGGACTGGAATCCTGTTGTGGTGTGTTGGACATGAGACGCGTAACGCGTTCTGATCATATGATCACTGGAAGGGGCTGGGAACATCATATCTTGATGGATCCACGCCGTCCCGGGCATTCCGGATAAGGGATGGTCACTAAGGGAGGGTCCGATCACTTGGACCTACACTCATCGGCTCCTGGAGCAAGTACCCATACTGGGAGGTACTTTGAATGTGGTATCCCTGGAGAGCTACGGACTGGGGGCTTCGGTTCCAGATGTTCCGGTAGACGCGAAAGGCACCGGCATTGGAGGAACAGCATATACAGTTGGGATCGACATAAGGGATCGGTTGTGATGGCTCCGGCACAGTCTGACCGATCGTACATGTGCACAGGATCACACCAGGATGGCGTGCTCGACATGGGCAGCCAATAGAAGGACTCAGATACCCATTCTTACGACGGATACACGGAAGTCGGACGGATAAACGGACTATTTTACTCATACTTACTTATTCTTGGACGTTTCCATGTGTTTCAGCGCTTTGTATTTAAGTAGCGGGGCATCTTGGGCGACTTCACGGAATCACCCCACGGCTAGTAGGGCGGAAACGCTTGCGAATTGGGCAGATACCGGGGAGTTCGAACAAGGTGTCTCTTAGAATTCATCTTGGCTTGGAATCTTTTCTTTTGTGATCGGTATCCTTGGGATCCGACTTTGCCGTTTGACTGGATCTGTTGGGATCGTGCTGAGTACGCACTTGGTTGTTTGGGTGTGTTGTGAAGAGCTTGGGATCGGAACCCACTACTGTGAAGAGCTTGGGATCGGAACCCACTACTGTTAAAGAGCTTGGGATCGGAACCCACCACTGTCTGGAGCGCTTGGGATCGGAACCCACTATTGTTGTTACTGTATCACGCTTGGAATCGGCATCCACCTCGCTTTGGAGAACCCCAGCACCCCGTTCTCGTTTGTTTTCATAGCTGAGAAGCTTCACATCATCGCGCTCTGTGCTTCCTGTCTGTTCGGGTCAATCCTCGTTCACTCAGATCTAGCCTGAACACTTGCACAGCAAGGGTTCCATTCGCATCGACACTCTCGTTGTGTTCCACTAGCTTTCCTGTCTGTTCCGGTTCCATTCCGGTTCACTCAGATCAAGGCTCAAGTACTTGGACTTCGTTCCAAGGACTTCTATAAACAATACAACGCTCTCTCCTCGTTTCTGAGGTCTATACCATTCCCTGCAACCTTTTATAAGGCCCTGTACCAGGGTCTGATACTCGTCTGTGCACATCTCGAGCACTTCCGTTCCGTTCCGACGCACTTCTGTGTGTAGGTTTGGTTTTGGTTGGTGTTTTCTTGATAGGTTCAGAGCACATCGATCAGCGGGTCGGCAGCTGCCCACTGCAGCCTGGAGAGAAGTGAGATGGGGGACAGTCGCATCAAGGCTACGACAGCAGACAAGCAAGAAGTGAAGTGGATGGGAGGGTGTCCGCGAGCTGCCATAGCCAGCGGGAAGCCAGCAGCGTGGTGGCTAACAAACGGTGTGGTGGGCCGTGCGTGGCTCGCGGTGAGTGTGGGCTACCATTGCGCTGCGGCCAACCACGGTGAGCGATTAGGGTGACGGGAGCGCACATACGAGACGTGCCATGATCTGATTAAAAGGGCTGGTTTGCCCTTGATTTAATCGTGTCCGCTATATACTTCACAGGCTGTCCCGTAAATAGATGCTCTATATACCATAATTCTTTCGCCAATTTTGAGGTATATCTTGCCGTCGTCACTGCCGACGATCGCGAAGAGATTTGATCCCAATTGATGTCAACGAGCAAAAAAATAGATTGTTGGTCCAAATGCAGATAATCGTGTTCATCATGCACAGCGACTTGGGGGGAGGCCGATGCTGCGCACACCATAACTCGTACTTCCCATTTTTTTTTGTTCTTCAGGATCACAGTCAGCCTGCTTCCCCTTACAGCATGCACTATTTATTCTTGTTGCAGCCCAAATACTCACTGCGGTTATATTATAAGTTTATCAATCGGACATGTACATTGTGGCTGTGCTTGTCATGTGCACGCAATACTTCGGATAATACCAAAGATTTGATGTTCAGCTTGATCGCCGGTCAACCGCTGAGTTCGCGCACAAATTTTGGCTCATTAATCATTTGTGTGGAGGATTAAGTCCCAAAAGGCATACTTGAGTGATCCTAGTTGATCCTTATGATATATTGTTGTTCCGGTTAATATATGTCATGATCTTGACTGTTATCATGATTTCTCACATCCTGTCAGTTTTCTGTCCTGTCAGTCCACATCACTACTTGCGGATCGTCTGAGTTAGGAGGCCTGAATTTTCAAAGGTCAACATTACAATCCTGATTCCTATACATTCTTTTAACTCATATAATTCTTTCTGGGCATTGGTTGACTTTCCATAAGATTAGATTTATGCTGGGGAATAATTTCGGTCATTTTGCCGAGATGCCGGGGCAGCTGTCAGGACCCCATCGGGCTCAGATCTCACTTGGAATTTTTTCGACCCTCTTCTAAATCTTAATCAAATTATAATCTAGAGGGGGGGTCCCTACCCCCTCTTCAGAATTTCTTACTCTTGAATACCTGGTCTTTGTTGTTCTCATCAGGCTCTCGTCCATTCGTGTTGCCGCTTTGGGCTGCGTGTCACTGATGTCACGGACGTTACTGGTCTGCCTTCTGCCTCGTCTTACCATACCCCGTTCCACAAACAACCCACACCCATTGGCTCACGGCGACAATGACTATCAAAGACTCCACCGTTTCTTTCAATTCCTTCCTGTTTCACCATGGATATCCACCACAAAACCCCGGTCTCGCCGATATTGGACACGGATCCAATTACCACCCACTGAGAATGTTAAAAGGATGGACTAAGTGGGCGGGGCTGCACGGTATGTCAACCCCAGCCCTCCCTGTTGCTGCTTTAACCTGGCATCCGTAGCGACACACCAATAAAACAGAACTCTAATTCTCTGCACCCTGCTGCGGGTCATCCCCGGTGTTCCCGTTTGCTGAGGTTTATAAAGGCCTAACAGACCTCAATGTTTTCTCGTTCAAGGTCTGCTCCTTGTTCTTCACTCTCCTTTCGTTTTCATTTCCATTATATCCATGTCAGATCCCAGCCTTCCTCCATTCACGCAGAATGGCCCTCCTGCATCTGCGCAAACTGGCCCTCCACCTCCTCAGCCATCTACGACTCCCGTCATCATCCCTGGCATTCACTATGACGCTAGTGGGAGACCGTGGTTCTGCGGTCCAGACGGCACTTGGATTGGCAGCAATCATTTTGTACGTTGTTCTCAACCTTGGCTCGCGGCGCTCTCGTTGACGCCTACAAGCAGCCCAAACCCGCACGCATCTCAACGGGCCCCTGTCCCTTCACAATCGGACACCTCTGCGCATTCTGCCGCCCAGGTGCGGAACACCTAATAATTGTGTTGTTAAAATTTAACCAATCATTTGTAGTTCAACGTTGCGCAACCCAACTCCAGTCGCTACCCAGCCCTTATTGATCCCAGCCTCCTTCCGCGTCTTCCGGATGACGACGACTTCGATCTTTCTGATCCGGGGACCATCGCCCAAAGCCAAACTCAAGCCCGCCACCAAGGTCAGAGGTGTTCGTCAGAAAGGTCACAACGACAAGGGCAAAAAGCGCCAGTACTCTTCAGACTCCGACAACAACAGTGAGGCCGAGCGCGCTGCCAAACGTGGCCACCGCAAGGGGTCGCAGAACTGGTCCAAGAACGATATGGGCAAGCTTCTCAATCTTGTCGAGAAGCATCTTCCTCTTGGTCAGAAGGGTTGGAAGTTGGTTATAGCCGCTTTTTTGCAAGTGGGCTGATGCGTCGGGTCATCCGGTGCGTGATGGGAAAGCTATTGAGGTCAAATACAAGACGGTGTGTGCGCTACAGTCTGATTTTCATTTTATCTAACGATCAACAGCTTCTGAAACCAAGAAGCCCACCGGCGACGCCCACTGCCCTCCAGAAATCAAACGCGCCCACCAGATCGAAAGCCTGATCAACGAGAAGGCTGATACCCGCGAGATCAGTGACGACTCTGACGTCGACAATGGTGCTGGTGATGTGTCGGATGGCAGTGTCGAGCTCCTCGACCGCTTTGAGGTCCCTGGACCGTTCTACCGTGCGCACTGCCGTTACCCGCCATGCTCCTACTCCTCCTCTTCCCCGCTGGAACTCGCGGATGAATGCCCCCGAGCTCGTCAATAAGCTCTCCCAGGCCTTTGACCCTGCTGTTCTCAAGTCCCGCGACGAGGAGCGCTCTCTCCGCTCCTTCCAAACCACACAGTTCCTTGCGCTCACCCAACAGCTCCGCGATGCGCAGGCTGCCAACGAAAGGATGTGCAATGAGCTCGCCATTGTACAACGTGCGCACGACCGAGCGGAACTCAAACTTGAACTGTACCAGCCTGGATCCTTTGCCGGCTTCAGTACTAGCGGTCCCCGCAGCTGTGCACAATATATCGCAGACGAATACCCAGATCTTGTTCGAGTGGGTGGCAAGATTCGCTGTGAGACGGTTTATCCTGATGGGGGACGATGTACTGAATAGTTCACAGACAGCGAGGATTCCGGGAAGGAGAACAGGGACCCCAGCTCGTCTTCCTCGGTCGCCTGTCTTCTCCTTTTGACCTCACCTCGTCGTCGTCATCATTACCTGGCCTGTCGCAGCCAGCCATGTCCATCGCCAACTGTCATCAGTCAATCAATCCCGCTTCCGACCTTGGCGCTTCAGCTGTCGACGCTGGTGCTGGTCCTTCCGATGTTCGCAAATAGAATGGTGAAGTCACTTGAATCTGATACCCTTTTCCTTTTGAACTCTTTACTAACACTCTCCATTAATTACCTCGAATTTGCGCTCCTTTGTTTTCTTGGACTTCGTTACATCCTCCCACATTCCTTTGTGTTGAACAATCCATTTTATCTACTACAATGTGCTGTGATACGTAGTCAATCAACTTGTTGGCTCGTAAATTGCAACATTGTGAAAGCGGGCAACACAATCTGAGCGGTGTTGTTCTCCAAACATCATGCTTTCGAAGTTCGACCAACCCGTTCGTCTTCGTGGTTCTGTTTCCACAACGGCATGTAAACAGTGCGAATTTGGTTGATGCCGACCAACCGTGCATGCAAGTTGTTGAGGCGAAGGCAGATTTCTATCAGATCTCCTCGCTCGCGTTGCCTCCCAATCTCCAATGGGATTCGGAGACGTCCAAATGATACCTGCAATCCACACATTCCCCACTCTGCGGTCTGCAGATATGAAAGCAGTTGCCGATCGAATGCAAGATGCTCCTCAATCTCAGTGATTGTTCCCTGCATGCGTTGGCCGGTTTTTTAATCGGCGCCCGGATTTTACCCTCGATCTGCTGTGCTCCCCTTGGGAATGCTGTATCTGCGACAAGATAGAATCCATCTGGTGTTCGCGTTCGAAGTTTTTCATAGATAGGTTGCGCAACTCGAGAGTCGTGCCAACTGCCCGGTGCATTGACCTTGGCGGCAATCACCGTACCTCAAATTTTGTTTTAAGCATTGTAGTACGACTTTGTAAAAATGTGAACTCACCTAGAGGTGCAAACGCAATGACATTGTTGATATAATGCTCGGAAAGCCGACCATTGTAAGTGGCGTTCTCTATTTCCGGATCGTCGGATGTCTGGCAAAGCAGCTTAAGTCCATCGATACTTGCAAACACCCCTGTCAAAGAGGATGACGTGCGACAATCAATTCATTGTATCCAGAAAATTCGTCGTCGTCGGGCCACTGGATACGAGCTGCAGGCATCCGCCGGAGGATGTACAGAAGAAGATTGAGCCCAAATGTGATGTAGCGGGAGACGGTGCTCGGGATTATGGCGAAGATCTGTTGGAGACTGATCTCGCGCATTGTCGAGTTGAGGTAATGAAGGAGTAATCCTAGCGCTCCCGACGCATCAAAGGACATCTGCCTGGACGTGTTGCTCCCGTATTGGGGGCGTCGGCACGGGGAATAGGTGTTGTTTCCCATGAAACACCGAAACAGGCCTCCAAGATCCTGTCGAATGTTGCAACATCAAAGCCCATTGTCGTGATGTAGGCTCGGTCATTGCGACTTCTATGGAGGATCTGCCATGCCGTGGCTCCCCGAGGATTCCGGGCCAATTGAGGACGACACAGGTACAATCGACTCGGTTTTCGCCGCTCCGTGCGCAACCTATGCATCTCAATAGCCCCGAGTACCATCACGGCCATTGCAGTTCCTGCCATGACTGGTTTGTCTTCTATTCCATCCTCCTCGATGTCTGAAGTTGATGGTACAGGAATGACACGTCAAGATCCATGTGGATGAAGGCAGACGCATCGAAAGAAGTGAGACGTGTTGATTGTCGTTATTTAGACAGTACCGTGACAGTCAACAATATATATCTAGGACGACCTATTCTCAGCTATTCATTATGGGAAGCCCATGCGATTAGATTATAGGTATAGATTGTCGTGACGGCATCGCTGGCACCCCCAGATATTCTCCAGAAATTAATTTATGCTTATGGAAAGTCAACCATTCATCAATCAGGTAGCTTGTAAAATTTAACGTAAGTTGGTTATAAAATCAATGATCCTAATTATCATTGTGCATCCCAATAGAGGTTATTAGCAGCCCGTAAAGAACCACTTTTTAAGTCAATGAAAGTGGTTTGCTTAATGTAATTTCGCTTAAAGTCAACTGCCCCACTCCACCGAGTTTTTAAACCCTCCAGTGGAGGATTATGACGCGGAAGGAGATTGTGCCAAAGATGCCGTGGCAATTTCTGGCTCAGGAAAAACTCGATTTTTTATTTGAATCAGACTAAGCCCTCACAAAATCAAAGTGATACCGGCTGCTAATAACCGTTATGCACGACCCTCCCTTGATGTTTGTTTGAATGACTGAGAATTTTTAGATATTGTGTTGCTGTATGAGAACTACAGATGTAAGTGCAAACAAATACAATAGAGGGAATGGTAAGCGACAAACTGTATTCAGATCTACCTCGACTTTGGAAAGCTGCACAGGCGGCACACAAGTAACAGATGGCCAAGGTGTGTTGTATGGATGGGTGGTTACGGCTGCTGTTCAGCAAAAAGGGATCAGGCGCGGATCGGCCGACTTGGGCGAATGATGCGAAAGGATCTTGAATTTGATTGGCTGCAACTAACTCCCAAGGAGGCAGTTGCTCCAGAAAGACTTAGTTTTTGCCCCATCTTGATATTCATTGATCTTCCTAAACGAGGTAACAGAAATCAAGATTGCGAGTGGTATTGTGCACACTACTGTGCACTTGAGGCTTGGAATTCCTGTACTCATCATCTGAGATACATGGTGAGTCTCCCTCTTTTCTCTCTTTTCTCCCTCTTTTTCTTCCACTTGAAAACTTGATTTCGACACCCTCTCCACAGACATAGTTAATGAAACCAATTTTCAGGTGAATATTGGTATGTTCAGTGCCTGCCTTGTGGAGCAGATAAAAAAAATGCCATTCAATGGAAGTGGACCAGGTCAAAGATTTGACCGATATGTACGCCAAAATGTGAGTGGACAGATATGCGCAAATCCCCGAATGGTTAGCCTGTTTCGCTACGCGAGGAATGGCCATCAAATCAAGGGACATCAATACAAAACCGTAAGTCGGAAAATTTGTAACAGACCAGGCTGTGATCGAAACGGACACAATGGATCGGATCTAAACCCACACATACGACGGTGATAGGGCAATAGGCTATTGTTAAACTGTAAGGCCAAAAATACATCAAGTGCAACAATTGATAAAAAATGAAAGAGACAATGTCTCAACACCCACAACACAATTCATACTGTATCAATTTGTAGGAAGCCATCACAATCGACCTTGATTCTATTGAAAACCCCGAAACATGGCCCAGTCAAATAGCCACTAGCAGAAATTGGTTTTAGACACATGCAACACAAAGCAATGAACACATATGTGATGCAAAGCAATGAACATCCAGAGACCAAAAACCATATCAACCCAACAGAGGAGCACAATGATCCGCAGGAGTATTAGCCAAACAATTGAGAGGTTTGCATTGAAAAGGAAAAAACATTCGGCATTGAAGGTCGGAAAATTGGCGGATTTGTAGGAGGCCATCATGATTGACTGTGATTCTATTGAAAACCCCAAAACATGGTCCTATCAACCATCTTTGCATGTGAATAGTGACGAACTGACTGGGAATAAAGAAACTTTGCTCTGGCGCTATCATTGACAGATGGCTCCCATTGCCCCGAAACAAAGGCGGCAAAGAAGTAGGCGAACACAAAAACAGTGCAATAATAAGAATGGAACACTGAAAACAGACATTTCATCAGGCGGAGTAAAAGGGAATCACGTGTCTCAACTCAACCCAATTCAATTCCATTAATGAAGTGCGAGATAATTTTGAATGTTACCTTGCTACCAATCACCCACACCCTATTCAGCTACAAATAAGGGAATGGGAGGCCATGAAGCAGCCAACCAGTCTCTTGTGCGCAATATGATAGTCATGTTAATAAAATGGAAGTCTTACCAAGGCATATAAGCACACCTGTTGTGCTGCTGGAGCGCGATTCTTAAGAAGTTTGATATTTTGTTTGGTCAAGCTCGGTTGATGTGAACACGTATGTGGAACATGTGACACTGTTCACTCTGGCAGTATGAAAATTCCATTTCTGGGGCCCATTGTTCCAGACCACCACAATGGCCGGATTTCCCACGCAGTTGGGAAGGGTGTGCGACCCCTGCCGGACGACGATGGCGACGCCTGCTGGTCGCCGGAGCCTGGCAGGGACGCACAGACACCGATCACCCCCCACGACATTAGTACAACGTCGGGCACCATACCGCCCTACAGACCGGAGACCTCTCCCAATACACGACCTCTCGTAATATTATGTACGTAACTGGCAGACAGGCCACAGAAAGTCAATCTCTGGCTGCCCAAACGTCCTGAGGAGAAACGGCAGACAGACCCCAACCCCTCAAGACACCTCCCCGCTCATACTGGAAACCCGTCTTTGTGCCACTCGCGCTCGTCTCGGCCCTGTCCCAGAGGGACAACAATAGAACGATGACGATCTAAAACGGCACGAACAAAAAATCAAGATTCTCGGCGCCTCGTGGATACCACGGAGTCACACGGTAAGGAACGGTACCCAACACGTTCCACTTTTTCTCCCCACACCACCTTCGCCTCTCCCCGTCGCCGACGCAGCCCGCTCCTTGGGACAACACTAGCGGCCCACGCACAAAGACACCCTCCCCCGATGCAGGCCATCGGGCGAGGCCTCTTTGTCTGCTAAACACCAATTGGACTCTTCCCGCCGGTAAGGCCCATCCTCAAAAAAACCCAAGATTAGCATATCGATCGGGTTCCGCCAGGAGCGCCTCGCGCTCTTTCATGCTGCCAAACCCGCCGGCGGCACACGAAGCAATGCAGCACTCCAGAACAGGAACTTTGAGGAGCCAATCGCCACCAGCTCTTTGTTCTCGAGCAATAAATAACGAAGTGGAGGTACGCATTCCCCACCCCAGAACGAACAACAACCAACTTACATTGCCCTGTACGCTCAATCCACCAGACCCTTCCAATGGCCATTACATGCAACACCAGTGCTCGCGCTTCCTCCCCGACCCCTTCGGAGAACAGCGATATGTACTACGAGGACTTCCACCATACCAGCCCCTCGCCTGCGCCTTCCCAGACCGCTGACGCGTTCGGATGGGAGAGCGACTCGACTCCCGTGCCCATGGAGTCGCGCGATGTCACTCTGACCCCACTGTCGGCGCGCCCCTCCTCCCCAGCCTCGGTGGTGGAGATTTCCGGGGACGCCTTCCCCCCTCGCCGCCGTCCCTACCACAGCGACCAAGCCCCGCGCCAAGGCCACCAAGGCAAGCAAAGGAAAGGCGAAGGCGAAAACGGGTACGCACCCCACCCCATCCTAGCCTCCACCTCTGACACCCTCCACAGTTGCTGCCTCTACCGTTGCCCCCACTAGAGACACCGACGACCCCTTCCTCGCAGCGGACATCGCCGCCGCCACTGCGGCCTCCCTTGGCCTCCCGTCGCCAATTGATCATGCGACGGAGGGAGCATCGACGTCGCGTCGCCCGGCGGCTGACCCCGGTTCCCCCGCCAAACGCCGCCGCTCCAACACGGCAGGCGAACACCTCCGCTGCTGTCCCCGCCGTTGCCGCCTGCACCCGCTAACACTGCGCAGGCACCAAGAGCCACCGCGAGCCCCGTAGCAATGATCAGCGACTGCTCACGCCGATGCCCCCATTGTTACCCCAGTCGAAGCACCCGCCCACTGTCACCGCAGCTGCCCCCATCGCCGCACCCGTCGCTGCTTCCGTTGCCGCACCCTGTTGCTGCCCCCGCAGCTGCTTCTGTCGCCGCGCCCATCGCGACCCCCGTCTCCACGGCCTGCTGCTACCTATGCTGCCTGCTCTAGTCGCCGCGCCCGCCGCTGCCCCTGCAGCTAGCCCCTGTCGCCGCGCCGTAGGCTGCCCCTGCCGCTGCCCCTGCTGCTGCCCTCGCTGCTGTTCCCAGCGGCAGCCCCCGTCGCTGCCCCTTCAATGCCCCCGCTGCTGCCCCCCGTCGTCGCACAAGCTGCTGCCCTCGCCCTCACCCCGCTCTGGCTGACGGCGGACAATCTCCCCCCTGCTTGGCTCATACACCCCGACACCAGCCGGTGGATTCCCCGCCATCATGTACTCACCGGAGCAGCTGCTCCAAGGTGTACCGGCTGACCTCATCCGGATGTACGAGGACGTCGGCTTCCCCAAATTTTTTCTGGTCGTGAGTGGTGGTAACGGGGCGGTTATGAGAACAGCACGGCCTCATATGCGAGGCCATCGCCAACTACATTAACATCGACCCTACCACCTTCACCCTCGGAACCCCGCCCACCGCCGCAAATGGATCTAGCCCGACCCTCTGGCTCGCTGCGGATATCCCAGACCCTCTGGCGCAAGGGATCGTCGACGCCCGCATCCTGTCCTCCACGAACATCACCCTGTACACCCTCCCATACAACATGCCAATCATTGGCTTTGTGGGGATTTTCGCCGGCTTCACGCTCCCCAACACCATCATGGGCGCGAACGCCGCGCGGGATCTTATCGGCACTGCCGTCCAGGGCAACAGCAAGATCGCGCAGTTTGTACAAACCCACCGCGACGCCTTCGGACCGCAGGTCTCCTCTGGGGAGGCATGGGGAACTTTCCGTGCGTCTATCACTGTCCATGGCATCGTCCTTATTGTCAACGACACCAACACCGTCGCTTGGTGTCTCCACGTCACCCCCCCTACCAACAGCCGCGAGTCTTGGAGCCAGCTCCGTTGCCTTTTCGGCAAGCTGTGTATCATGACAGCCCTGCATGGTACGGCACAACTCCAACGGGCCTTCAAGTGCCGTATCTGCCCCGCCATCGACCACCCCACTCCGTTGTGCCCGCGCCACCATCGCCGCACTCGAGGACGCGAGCCGGGCGGCAGCCTCCAAGGCCCAGGAGCAGATGCGCCTCAACACCGCCGACGGCGCAGGCAGCTCCAACACGCGCTCGGGCGCTGGACGGGGGCAAAAACTCCTTTGACGGGAAGGCCTGCAGAGGCGGGAAGGCGAAGAGGGGGGGAGATTTCAAAGGAAAGGGGAAGCGCCGTGAGCGCGACGAGTTTCTTTGAAGCCCCCTCAATACATGTAACACACACGTAAAGTTACCTAGATGTTTCATTACTACGAACGCTGTAACGCCTTGCTGATAATACACGATCTCTGTCCACTCTATGCAATGCATTATATTGAATTAAATAATTACTCGGAATCCGGCCTTGGAGCGAGTACCGGATTAAGGCGAGGACACTTGGGCTCGCATTGCGACACCCGAGCGCTACCATGCCCACCAGCTCTACCACACCCTTATAACCATGAGAATACAACTAAATGAAAGAAGATCTAGCGCCATAGACCCTCCTGGAATGCGGGAGGGTTCAGGGGAGCAGGCGCATCCTCCTCGTCAGTGCCCACAGGCTACGAGACAAAATAACGAATCCAGCGGGAGCCGGGGCGACCGGGGGCCTAGCCCCGGCTATTCTCAGCGAGACCCCCCCTGCGGCAGCTTCAACATTGCTTTGGCTGCTGTAGAGACTGGCGAAGAGCGACGACACCCAAACACGCGCGCGCGCACGCGCCGTGACGGCAACGGCGATGCTACGGAAAATCCGGACACGCCGTCCGGGGGTTCAGACCTGCCATCCCGCCCGAGCGAGACAAATAGCACGAGGGGCAACCGGAGAGCTACGAGGTCTCGAACGGATGGGACCGCATCTGGCCCTAATGCTCCACACACAAGAGCAGGAGCCACCCAGAGGGGCGAAGTTCCAGAATCCAGACGACAACGCCCGCCAAGGGGATGTCCCCAAGATGAGGACCATGCACCCGCGTTCTTCAACCGCAAGAGAGAGCGGCAACAAAATGGAAATCCGCGCATTGCCCGCAACACTAGAGCTACCATAAAGCTGAGTGCGATCAATATTAACGGAATCAAAGCGACATCCCTGTCTCAAGGAAGCCACAAATGGCATGCTATCCACCGCATGATGCGCGAGCAAAACCTTGGCATTATGGTTGTCACCGAAACACATATGTCGGCGGCCCAAGCCTTAAAAATAGAAGAGAGTTTCATGAGTAAGCGACTGAAGCTCTTCAACTATGAGTACCCTGAAAATCCAGCCGCGAAAGGCATTGCTATTGTCCTAAACCGAGAAATCACAAACATAGGAGTGAAAGTGCACTATCTCATACCTGGAAAAGCAATCCTAGCAGTTGTTCCGTGGCATGGCACACGAACACTGACGGTATTGGGACTCTATGGTCCTACAGAGTCTGACGAAGAGAAAATTAACTTTTGGAAGGCCTTGAGCGACCTATGGCTCACCACCGACCTGCCTGTACCCGACGCCATAGGTGGAGATACCAACATAGCCCCAGAGGCCATAGACCGGCTACCGCATCACGCAGACTCCGATGCCGTGGTTGCAGCATACCTACGATTTGTCCGCCTACTAGAGGTTAAAGATGGATGGCGGCAGACAAACCCCGATACGAAGGCATACACCCATGTAAGCACACGCGGGACACTATCCCGCATAGACAGAATCCTAGTATCGCCCACCCTTATGAAAAACTTCCATCACTGGACAATTGACGACATAGCCGGGGGCCTCACCGACCACAGGATGGTCTCCGTAACCATATCTGCCCCGGGGGCTCCCTACATTGGCAAGGGCCGGTGGATGATGCCGAATTTCCTACTATATGACAAGGAATTTATGAATGTTGCCATGAAAGAAGCCTGTAAATTGGAAGAATCCATACCCGAAGCGCGCACTGAACAATCCAACGCCCAAACCAGGTTCAAAAACTTTAAAGACACGGTCCTAGAATTTGCCATCCAGAGGGCTAGAACCACCGTAGGCGCCTCAGAGCAGAAAAGACAGGGGTTAGTGAATGAACGCTCAAAGCTACTGAACAAAACAGCACCAGACAAAGATCCAACTCGAGACGCTGTACGAGACCCCCCAGACACGAGTGAAGACCGTGAACCGCCAACACAAGGCACATGCGGACAGCCTGCCGGAGAAAAATCACAAGAGGAAATTGCGGAACTGGTGGCCGAAATTGAGAGGAAAATTGATGCCATAGTTGACCGCCAGAGAGAACGGAAGAGACTGGAAACAAGAGTCCGTGGATACACAGAGCTGAATCATATCACCAAATATGCTGTCAACCTCAGTAAGGACACGAAACCAAGAGACACATTAAGTTACCTACGCAGAACGGACATCACACCAGAGAAAGGCAGCCGGCGCTCGTCGGAAATGGCTGAAATTGCCCGGGACTACCACAATGATCTCCAATCGGATGGTACAGATATTGCCCAAGAAGCACGCTACGAAGCACAGGAGGAAGCCCTGAATACACTAAATCAGCCCAGGGCCGAAGTAAATATGAAAAACACTCTCAGAAATGCTCACTGAAGATGATGTACTCAATGCTCTCATAGAAGCAGCGTCCGGGAGAGCGGCTGGAATAAATGGCTTTACCACGGAATTCTGGCGGCGACCCGAGTCAATTCACAAAGAGGATATGAAAAAAGAAAAGGACGGTACGTCCCCAAAAACCTGTGATATAATCAAGGTGCTTACCTGGGTATATAACGATATCGAGAAACATGGTATGGTCGAAGGGACCGAATTCTCCCTGGGCTGGATGTGCCCCCTCTTCAAGAAGAAGGACAAGACGGACATTGCCAACTACCGTCCAATTACCGTGCTGAACTCTGACTACAAGATATTCACGAAAGCATTAGCAAATAAGCTAAGCAGAGTTGCGCCGTACCTTATCCATAAAGACCAGTCCGGCTTCCTGAAAGGACGAAAGATCACCGACGCTATCTACTTAGCCATGGAAGTAGTAGACTACTCCGAGGAGGACCTGCAGAACGGAGTCATTGTAGCACTCGACCAAGAGAAAGCGTACGACAAAACAATCCATTCATACCTCTGGGACACCCTTCGAGGACACGGTATCCCGGATTTCTTCATCAATACCGTAAAATCCCTATACAAATTTGCCGACACATGCGTAATCATCAACGGTGAAATAAGTTCACCCTTCCGAGTCACAAGAGGGGTTCGTCAAGGGGACCCGCTATCTTGCTTGTTATTTAATCTGGCAATTGAACCGTTAGCCTCAATGCTACGAAAATCAAACCTTACAGGATATTCCATACCTGGCGTAGCGGAAAAAGCGGTGGTTCAGCTCTTTGCAGATGACACCACGGCTTACCTGAGCGAGCGTGACCGTTTTGAAGATCTGAAGGTAATACTAGACCGATGGTGCCTTGCATCAGGGGCTCGTTTCAATGTCTCCAAGACAGAAATCATACCATTTGGAACCATCGAGTTCAGAACGCGCCTTCTAGAAACGAGAAGACTCCACCCGGAAGATGACCAGATACCACTCGACATACACATGGCGGGAGAAGGTGAGGCTGTCCGGATACTCGGCAGTTTCATCGGCAATGGGGTCGATGCCTTTGGCGTATGGACACCGGTGCTAGAAAAAATAGACTCGGACTATGAGAGGTGGGCGAACCTCAACCCGACCCTAGCGATGAGGAAGAACATCGACCAGATAGTGGCCGGGTCCCGCTCCCAATACCTGGCACAGGTTAACGGAATGCCACCCACAGTGACAAAACACATACTGAAAGCCCAAAAGCAGTTCATAAATGACTCCAAATCTTCCATGATCTCCCGAGAAACGCTAATGGCTCCACGAGATCAGGGAGGCATTGGACTGTTCGACCTGGAAGCCCGGAATGAAGCCCTCCTGATGCTCAAGACCGCATCTCTCGCAGAAGCTGACACAGAGAAACGGGCACATTGGGCGTCTCTGGCGCTCCACCGTTTGTCAAAACATATCACAAAATCACCGCTAGTGGCGGAAGAGTCGAGGACCAACCTTATGGTCCAGAACATTAAAGTAAATCAACGCGACCCCCCCTGCGTTGCATAAGACAATGATAAAGTGCCTAAATGAATATGGAGTTAGCTTTGAAACCGTCCACCCCTCGACCGCAATACTGAGATTAATGCCACTATGGCACCACCCCGGAGAAGACCGCCGGAAAAGACAGGAAAACAATGGCAAGAAAGCCAAATGCATGAGAAATAACCACGCTGCCTTGACCATAGGTGATGGTCTAGACCTAGCCCAGCGCTTGGAGAACCCACAACACGCAAAACTAGCCTCGTGCGTGTGCGATGAATGCGACGACGACCGAAATATACGGGGGTGCACGAATCCACATGCATGCGCTACCGCAGCAGCGTCCCGCCTGGGACAGATCCTCCCCAGGTGGATTCCAGAAACAAAAGAAAACGAAGGAACCGCACCAGAAATCCCGGAAGAGGAAAACGAAGCCGGGCAATTCTAGTATCACAAATCTCAGTCAAGGTCTGCGTGCAATGACTTACCGGGAAGACGAGCCCAAAGTGCGAACAAATCCGCCGGCGAGACGACGAGCGATAGCTGCACCTATCCCTGAATCAGTAATAATATATATTGCCGGGGCTGTACACACACCACAACGAAGGAAACCCACTGCCGCGGCCGGTCTGTCCTTCGAAGCAGAAGGCGACAGAGACAAGGGACGGTGTGTTCCGATCTCGAGCGAACAATCACAGTACGTTGCCGAACTCTTTGCGGCGTTAGAAGCAGTAAGAAGCACAAACAAAGATTCAATACTCACAGTAATTAGCACCCAGAGCTACGTCAGTGAAGCCATGAACAAAAAACTCTCGAATTGGGAACACGAAGGCTGGGTGGGAGTACCGCACCGCGATGTACTGCGATGCCTGGCAGCAGAAGTCAAGGCAAGAAAAGCACCAAACCTTCTTCAGAGTAGCAGCGCCCGGATCGCCCCAATAGAGCGCGGTGTAGACTGGCTGCCATGTTAGCGAAGAGGGCTGCGAGGGCCCCGATAAATGAGCAATGGGACTTCACTCTGCCACAAGACACAGCCCTCCCGGGTCTAAGCCTGCAAGGAAATCGTCAAAAAGTCTTTTATCGCAGCATAAGGGAAGAAAAAAACACGGAAACTAGTCCCGAGGACGTCAACAGTGAATAGACTCGAGGTAGTTCGGAAAGCCATGGAGGACACCTTCGGCAGGCACGTATCCGAGGCGGAAATATGGAAAGCTGCTTTCAACAAGGATCTCCTCCCACGCACAGCACAGTTCCTCTGGAAAGGCCTCCACAGCGCACACAGAGTGGGAAAATATTGGAACCACATCCCCGAATGTGGAGACCCGCGCTAAATGCAAAGATTGCGACGTAGTAGAAGACCTAGATCATATACTAGTCGGGTGTAAAAGCCCGGGGCAGGAAACCATATGGCAAGCAGCTAAGTCCCTGTGGCTAGAAAAAGAACCCCGCTGGCCGGAAGTATCGCTGGGCACGATCTTGGGCTGCGGTCTTGCAGAGTTCCGCGATAACAGAGGCAAACTAAAGCACGGCACTCAGCGGCTATACCGGATCTTGATGTCCGAGTCGGCATATCTAATCTGGATACTACGTAATGAGCGTGTTATCTCTCGGGACGGTGCACCGGCGACGGAAGAAGAAATCAAGAATAGATGGAAATATGCTATAAACCAGAGATTACAGGTAGACAAGGTACTGGCAAACAGACCCACCAGAGGGAAACACCCCGCGCTGGCACCCCAACTGGTTCTTGCAACATGGTCGAACACCCTAGACAACGAGCGCAGCTTACCGGCCGATTGGTTACGGGAGCCCAGAGTTTTAGTGGGTAGCCGTGCGTTCCCACAAACCCCGATCCGACGACATAGCTACGGAATCGGGTAGCACGGTAGTCCCACACTGCCCTTGGGCGTGCGGAATGCATTTCTCTGGGTGGTGTAAACCACTCCCTATGGGACTCATGTTCCAAACTTTACAAACCAAATGAGCTAACCAATTGTTAGTTGCTACTGGCCATGTACCACCAAAAAAAAAAAAAAAAAAAAAAAAAAAAAAAATCCATTTCTACAGTAAAAAAACTGGTGGTTTGTACTGCCATAAATATATATATAGTATACACATCAAGCCTGCCCTAGAGTTATTGCCAACTAAGCTAGATATCTGTCAAGAAAAAAAAGGGAAAAAATTGACCCAGGAGATTCGAACCGGGGGCATCTTTGTAGATTACATCATCACTAAGTTCATTAGATCGGGGTCTTAAAAGGACTTCAAAAAGCTAATGAACTCAGCCACTATTTTCATTAGCATCGTCAAAACGCGCTGATAAAGTTTCGCCAACTCAAAACCTGGATCCGATCAATGAAAAGAACGATCACTTTACTACGTAAAGTACTCGTAACAGTCGAATAAAGCCGCGGCAGAGATAAGCGCCTGGGCTTTCGGAAAGTCCGGGGCCAAATCAAATCCAAATAGCCGAAATAAGTTTGTAAATAAACGGCATCGCTTCATATCCAAAAGGGGACCGAAAATGGACTAAAGCCAACGACTTTAGCCATGCATGGCTAGTGTCGTGGCTTTAGTGTCCATTCTCCATGGCTACAGCCAGGCCTGGAGACTGAGGCTAAGTGACACGGGTGGTTGAAACTGAGTTCAACGGCCTCGTAGCTTGTCAATGACTTGGGGGGAGGCCGATGCTGCGCACGGCATAACTCGTACTTTACTTTTTGTCTTTTGATCTCCGGGACGACAGTCAGCCCCCTTCTCCTTATGGCATGCAGGCGTCAGACAGCTATGGGTAGGGTATAGTGCATTCAAATACAGTCAACATCCCATGTGTTACACAATATGTGGGCAGTTCGGGGGCCTAATCTCTTCTATAAATTTGTAGACAGAGATGTTATGAAGATGCTAATCAGATTTCAAAGGGATCCAGGTGGAACTGAAGGAGGAGTTGTCCTCGCAAAGTCATCAAGGGTTGGCATCACTTTTGATGGCCTTTGCTGATCGCGCTTTGGCTGGATGGATACACTCTCTGCATTCTTCCAGTTACCCAGTAAGGTGGTTCAAGTCAAAGCTAAGAGGTATATCTAAAGATTCATGAAAAGGATTACATATACAGATCCTAGTAATTATTTGGCACATTTATTTGAGAATTTGCTCTTATTTGGGATGTTGATGGTATTTGTATGCACTATACCTTACTCACAGAAGTTGACATTGTGTACACTCTGGAAGTTTTAATGAGCCATGAAACAGCGTGATATGAGATTGTGATGGGAAAAAGCAGAAGAGTGGCAGTGCAGTCCTTGCGTACGAAGCACTTCGGGTACATCCGAAATCAATGATCGCCGGTTGATCGCCGTTTTGATGATCCTAGACCGTCCTACATGTATGTGATAAATGTATTTCAAAGTTTTAGCTCACTCTATAGACAACTGGGGATTGTTCACTGGCTCACTCAACATAAACATGCCAGGGCCTTCGTTCGAGCTCCAGGTGGTCACTACTTTGATGGCCAGTTCCCCTTTTGGAACCACTACACCATGTAACCCAAAAAGGAAGTTCCCATTTTTTACTGTTCAGCCTATGTTTCGATAGACTTGGCTCACAACTCTGTAGGTGTGCTCTCTGCATAGAGTTGATACAGGTAACAGAATTTGGAAGGCCTCACCACCCATTCAAACTCCAGGTGGTATTTTTATTCACCCAGTGTATTTTGCTAAACCATGTGGTTAGATGTCCTCTTTGTCATGGATGGAACATGTTTCCTAGGGTTTCAACACCCTCCGGATCGATTGGAGAGGTCGATTGGACCATAGGAGGTCCCGATAATCCTCCAAGGGCACTGCTCCTCAATTTTGTTGCAATCTTTGGAACAGTGTGCGGGAATGAGTGCTTATTTGGCCTCGGTAATTTTTTTTAATGTAAAGACAATATATTGGAGTGACATATCAGAGTTAAGGAGGCTTTGCACCTCTGCTCCGCAAATGCGCACCGATATACTGTGTTTTGGATGTTCTTAGCATTTGGCTCACACTCAGACAACTCAATGCTTAACCAGGCCACTGGCAACATGGGATTATTGTATAGATTTGGTTAATGGCCATTAAAAAGTGTCTGGAGACATAACACACTCTGCATTTGTGGCACACTGAGAGGTACCCACCTATTTGGAAATAGTGCAATGCTGAGAAGGTTCCTATTGCTGATCATTGGTGACTGAATGTTTCTGAGGTCCACGGAGTCGAAAATTGATGTCCCCTAATTTCTGAGAAACAATCAGCAAAGATATTCTGATTTTACTGCCCCCCTGCACAAAGAAGTGCTACAACACCCATGCGCGCATCTAGCGAGGCATTATATTTGGATGCAAAATGGAGTTGTTTTACCCATCGAACATGATGAACATGTCGCCTGAAGACGCCACAACCCCCTGCACACGCCTCCCATGTCATTTTTTCCAGGGTGATTTGTTTTGATATTTTTCTGATATTTCTGTATGTGTCAGTAAAGTCAATTTCCTTATTTCTTTGGTGCTAAAAAACCTTTCTTACTCCCATCCTCTCTTGGTGGATGGCCAGAAGCTCACCGTATCACTGGCATTGATTGACTTAAGTATGGTTAAGCAGGAATATTTTTGTCTTGGCCCTCGGGTAGGGATAGTCAGGGGTTTTTCCTTGATTCTATGTCATCATAATGTTGAACTCCACTGTGCGATAAGGCCAGTAAAGCTGGCAAGGGGCAGAGCCTGCTACCCAGAAACATACAGGCCTTTTGAACTACAATTAATCAATTAAGAACATTACTAGTCTAGTAGTACAGGCAGCCCAAGACTCGCTTGGTTGGCGCTGGCGTACCAACCAGCTCACATTGGCCCACAGAAAAAAACACCTAAGATATTGGGTATCTTTCTTTTGGTATACCAGTGGTTAATTAGGACAGCAATGTTTAGAAACCTCTTTACTGAGAACCAACACTGTTAGCAACAGTTCAGCTTTGAGTCCATGTCCGGTACTGAATCTGCATATCCAGCTCGAAATCTGAGAGAACTGATCAAACCCTGCTGCAAAAGTTTGTTATAACTAAAGGGACAGAGATCATACCATCCTGGACATGAGTCAATCTCACAGGGACCGTTTGAACTTGAAGCAAGTTGTGTTCCCCTTTTGAATAATCAGAATCATAAGCCCCTGAACAACAACCATGGCAAGCAGAATGGCTTTGCAGCAGCCGAAGTAATTTTGCAGGGAGAAGATGTGCTTACGCGAAACCTGCTGACAAAAGTGTGATGCACCCAACAGCATTTTGATCGCGACATATATCAGAACCCGTACCTAAAGGTAGCAGAATTTTTTTGAGCCCAGAAGCAGCACAATCTCTGGAGAACTGACAGAGTTATGGCTCTATCAAGTTTGAACATTGGACGGTGATTTCACATCAATTCAGCACACATTTGGTGTCAACTATTTCCATATACAGATCACAGATTGCCTTGTAGCTCGTTCCACGTCAAGATACGGTATTTCAAATGAAATATCTCAGCTGTTCTGCACAGAATAAATGTCTTTGAGCTTTTGCTCCTCTTGCGCCTCCGTGAAAACTGGACAGACAGACAAATTGAGGTATGTTACTTAATATTGACGATGACTTTCTTGTTGTGCTCGGACTTCATGTGAACACCAGTCTTTCCAACAGGCCCAGATTGAACCTAGGCCTTCAGCGAACAACATCTGCGCTGAGCCCTCATGAATTGCCAATACAGTGATGGGCGCAATTTAC
The DNA here is from genome assembly GCA_029378375.1 of Mycena olivaceomarginata. Lineage (NCBI taxonomy): Eukaryota > Fungi > Basidiomycota > Agaricomycetes > Agaricales > Mycenaceae > Mycena > Mycena olivaceomarginata. Next base: position 180,800 of record JARKIC010000573.1, on the reverse strand, counting down.
AAAAAAATGCGTGTTGGGATTGCGTTGCGGTAGAGAGCAGGTGAACAACACGGAGTTCCATAACAGCAATCCAACTCAAGCCTAGTTCCAAACCAATCAAGCGAAACCTCTGAATCTCTCAATTTTGTTATGAATGTTAGAGACCATGAGATAGAGTAAAAGAATAAAATAAACGCAACACTCACCATATAAATAGAACAAGAGGCTCAACTCAAAGCTATACAAATGAATGCCAAATAGATCGGTGTGTGTACAATATATACGACTACTGGAAGGTGTGACAAGGCGGAGGTTAGGAAACGAAGAGATCAAAATATAAATAGACTAGCCGGAATCGAACCAGCATCCTCTTGGTGGATGATATAATCACTAAATCTATTAGATTAGGCTCTTAAAAAGACTACAAAATACTAATGAAAACAGCCACTATTTCATTACATCCTCAGGACGCACTGATAAAAGTTTCACGAACTCAAAAGCCTGGTTCCGTTGATGAAAAGAACGAGTACATAAAGTACTCGTAACAACCGCCGAGGTTTCCATGCTGTCGTGGAGAGTCGAACCCCGTTTTGCCTTACTCATTGCCATCATGGACTGAGACAGGGAGCGGGCAACCACCGCAGTCGACCACAGCTTATCCCAAGCACAGGACATGCATATCAAGCTCGTTATGTAGGGTGGCCACGTTACATGTATTGGCATTGGCTCTTGAACCACTGTAGAGGTCTGAAGCTCACGTAAATAAGTTATTTTCAACGCAGGAGGCTGAACCTAAATGCTAGGTGCATGGTTTGGAATACTTCCTAGAACTTCAATATGCCGTTCCAAATGCACTTTCATTACTTCCCACCTTTTTTCACACTTTCACCAACTTTTATTGTAAATTTTACAACTTTCCCCACAACTTTGCTCACTTTTGAAGCTCGAAATAAGGTGGGGATCTTTGTGATGTTTCTCCCCCACCTTTATTACCGTACTTACAATTTCACCAACTTTTTCAGTTCGAAAATTTCCCCACAATTTTTCGGCACAATTTTTTTAATTGCTCCAATTGACACCTCTAGACATCTGAATACTAGATCTTGACTCTTCACAGGCCTAACCATGCTAGTTTCACCCCGGGAGTGGAAATACGGTGAGCACAAACTTCAAACACGATCACATGTCACCCGGGCCGGCAGGTGCGATCAATTCTCTCTCTTTATAAAATTACCTGTGTGTGAAGCCTTTAAACTCCGCTCTGGGAACCTTTGCCCCGAACTTTCGGATCCTACTCACGCTTGACAGATTGCGCTGTTTCATCGGTCCGCGGTCCTTTCTTTGCCGCGGCAGACATTCCATCACCACCCTTGAACCTTGCTTGACGGATTGGCGCTAACGGCTCAACAGCTTTCTCTACCAAAATGGCAATAAACTTTGTGCTGTGCGCAATCCGCTCTCCTACTGCGGAGACTGTGCGTCTGCTGCGGAAACTGTGCGCCCGCTAAGTTATCAAGATAGCTGTGGTTTTCGGGATCCTTCGCATGGACAACTCTACTCTGCTATGACGCGTGTACCAGACGCGGACAACGTCTTGATTTTAAAATATGATGGAGACACCTCAAAAACCACGACTCACATTGTGTGGCAGGAACTTCTATTGTAACTAACTCCGCAATGCGAATTCATTGTTCATGTTTATACTCTGACGAGTTCAACGCGCAGCCCTGCGCAGTGCGCGATCACTGCGCGCCTGTAAAGCAGCTTCGACAGCAAATATGGTGATAATTTTGACGTTGAGACATCGCCGCTGCGGCGACTGCGCGCCTGCAATTGAAACTGTTCTAGCTTCCCAGGACATCAGACCATTCTCCCTTTGCGCTCCCACTGGCTCTGTGCTCCATTTTTTAAATTAGGTTTGTGTTTCCTTGAATCTGTGCTTCCAATTCGCTCAAGAGAAACTCGAAGGTCTTTTTAGTTACATCTAGCAAGTAGGAGCCGGCGCGAAGCGCCGGCGACTGCTTGTTTCCCGTCAAATGAGTGTACCATGAGGCACTGCCATTTCTACCCGTCGAACCGGTGAACTGGGTGGAAATGGCACTGCCTAATGGGACACTAATTGATCTGGACCATTGTGGAAAGATCGGCTTCCTCGGTTGAACTTGGAGGCCATTGGAGACATGTTTGGCAGGTAATGCAACTGCCCAATGGGAGCCCAAGTATATTGAGGTATTACAGTGAACAAAGCATGTAATTTAGGTACAAGGGGGGTAAGGGGAGTAGGAAGTGACAAGCCAGTAGCTCCTGTATATGAACACAACAGAAACCATGGTGTGGTCCTTACCTAGTGTTGCAAGAGACATGAGTGGGAGGAATAGCGGCTCAGGTAGCGGCACTAGTAAGGACGATGCTGCTGCACTAGACTGACTCAGCACAACTGAATATGGCCAAGCCTCAAGTGGTGTATGCAGAAAGAAACACACATGATTATAATATGTTTCCGGGAGTATATACTGGTTGCACCTCGACAGTACTGCGCTAGAACCATCTCAGTACAGCAAGGTACTCAATGGAAGGCATACCTGGGTGAGGGAAACATGAAAGAGAGCTGTAGCTCTTCTTGTTCCACATCCCAGGTAATAATGTTCATCTGAGTTAAGAGGGCCCCCAAACAGGAAATATGACACCTTTGTTTGACCGAGGGCCGTTCTGCCTGCGGACACATCGGACAAGCAGTGAGGCGAGATGAGGTGAGCACAGGACAAGGCTGGTTAGCACTGCGAAGGCACCGGTCTGACACCTGGGCTGTCAGAGCTCAGAAAATTCCACTGGCAGTGAGTGGGACTGGGTGTGCTGCACAGAGCGGATACTCAGGTTACACAGTCAATTAGACTCGCATAAAATACCTTTTAAATGCAGTTTGTCTGGCAGGCAAATTGATCGCGCTTGCCGGCCTAGGTGACATGTGATTGTGTTTGAAGTTTTTGCTCACCGTATTTCTGCTCCTGGGGTAAAACTAACATGGTTAGATCTGTGGGGAGTCAAGATCTAGTGTTCAGATTGCTAGAGGTGCCGATTGGAGAAATTAAAAAAATTGTGGGGAAATTTTTCAAACTGAAAAAGTTGGTGAAGTTGGAAACAAAAGTTGGTGAAATTGTAAATCCAGAAACAAAAGTAGGGGAAAAAAAATGACGGATCCCCGCCTTATTTTGAGCTTCAAAAGTGAGCAAAGCTGTGGGGAAAGTTGTAAAATTTACAATAAAAGTTGGTGAAAATGTGAAGAAAGGTGGGGAATAATAAAAGTGCATTTGGAACGGCGTACTTCAATGGCCTAACAATCGGAACACAAACAAATACCCAAGCAGGTGGATCGAACAGGACGGGCACTTGGGGCTGCATCAAATATTTTGTTTAAACTCAGGGCAAGAACAGGCGGCACACAGCTGATGTAACTTCGTTGCGCAATAAACTTTCTTGAGTTTGAGTTTTCAACTGTAGTTTTGAGTAGAAAGTAGTGTTGAACGTAGTTCGTGAAAAGGAGCTGAATTTGAGTCATCATGGCACTACATACTAAAGCAAGTACCACTGAGAGAGCGCTCATCATTCCAACATAAACTAGGCAATATAGATGTTGATGCTAGAGCCAATGGCTTGGCAATTCCCGAGAGTCACGGCGTTCCCAACAGGCGTAGTAGTGGAAAGGCTAATATTGAGACAGCGCCCGTCGAACTGCGAAACGACCAAGCATCCCGCACCGATGAGGCCGCCTGCGCGGACGCAGCTAGAGCACTCGACGGCCCAGTTCTGCATGCTTTTAGAGTCGAGTGTCAAAGAAATGGATGAGATTGCGATTCATAAATATCCATACCGGGAATCGGGGGATGGGACAGGCAACATCAGAGGCAGAGCGCCGGCGTTGGTGAGGGTCAGTTCTTCGTCCGTCACCTTGCTGTCGAGAATGTCAACTTCCATACATACGAAGAAGCCGAACAAAATAACACTTACAGGAGCGTAAATTCGCCAGGGAAGTTCGATGCAGCCACAGCAAACTCGGGGACAGTTTGTGAAATCGGCTGCGAAACCAAAGTCGACCCGGTCGAGCTGAAACCAGCTTCGAGAGGGCCGTTGGTGATGCTGATGTTGGTGCCCAGGATCTGAGGACTGCAAGTGGCTCGACGAGCGGGGCTGGCGCCGGCGAGAAGGACGGAGAGGAAGATTGAAGCGATGGAGAGCATTCTTTAGTCGAGTGTTTGAAGGTTTGTCGACGGGGGGTAAGCTCAGGACTGGGTCAGATTTTATACTCATTGAAAGCGCCGGTATTCCCGGACAGGCGGCTACAACAATGGACAAGAGAGTGCTAAAGCGGATCTAGGCGCAAGCAGAGACACGGATATGCCCCAACAGTCCTGTTTGGAGCTACCGGTGACCATCTGTGTATTGCGGACTCCAACAGCGATGCTGAGCGCGCACATTCATACAATAGAGGTACGAGATCACCGTATGTAGTCTGGCTGCAAGAGACTAGCACGCCGCATACGTTCAACATGGGAGGCACGTGCGCTGCGGCAGGTGGTAGTAAGGTATTACGATTTGAATGAAATTCTACAGCATTCTCGATACCGACCTGCGACGAGAGCAGTTGTTCCTGCTGCTTGCGGTTGGGTACAGCGCATACTTTATCGGTTGCGCGGTCCGCGTATGAGTGTATTTTAGGTGTAGTGAGCTCCACCCGCCGCAAGTGCGGGAAGGATACATATCGCGCCGCGCCGCCGCGTTCGACGGAGAAAACCAAATACATTTGAACTTCCGTGGGGTCGGCGATTGGCGCCTAGTACCGTGGGGATTATCGGAGGTGAACATGAAAGCCGAGCGAGACAGGATGCTGTCCGGAAAAGGCATGTTCTGGGGACCTTGGGGTTGGACACAGGTCTACCCGTGGTTCCTAGCGCTCAGCTCTCAACCCGTACCCGGTCCTGCGAATATACCCGATGCTGTCCTGCAGCCTAACCAGTATGCTGTCCCGGCGTAGGAACAGCATTGGGTATATTCGTGGGACCGCATCAGGAAACAATCAGTTAGCTACGGCCATCTACGGCGTGCTATTGTAGCACTCCATATCAGACATAGTAGGCCGGAGCTAACTGTTTTTCTTTTTTGAGGATGCAGGTACGGGTTGAGCGCTCAGCGTTTCACTCCGGATGTTACCCTGTGTCATTTGGCCACCATCATTCTGGCCCACATTCCTTCCCCATCATCTACCCCGACCTCAAAACAGAAAATCTCTTCTTGGACTCACGTGGCCGGCGGCCGCACGTACGCCCGCTGATCAGTGCCTGACCGTTTTATCAGGACTGATCAGGTTCGTCGGTGGAGGTGGTTAGTTAGTAGTAGCCTGTACAGTACTTGGGGTGAGGGCCGTGGCCTCGCCTGCCAGAAACTCATACTTATGTACTTGTCCTGGTTTCGGGGATCCTTTCACTCAAAAGATACAAAACTCAACCACCAGCAACTGGAGCTGCTGCTTCACCAGGACCCGCAGGCATCGCAGCAGCGGGACCGATGGCATCCCATTGATTAAGCTCCTAATCATTGACCCAAGGAGCAAGATTCGGCACATCCAGGAAGCATCGACTCATGAAGAGTCCATCACGGAATGTTCCGAGATGTTTAACTTGTATGATGGTTTGCAAATTTGTGGTTTGGGGGGGTTTCTCCATATAGATGAGCTCGTTCGGGTCGAGTTCGCCATTAAGAAACGCGCATAGGCCGTGAACATTCACGATCCCCCGGAAATTGCGCCAACAGCCTCTGCCGCCCCCAATATGGCAATCCACCCTCTCGGCATCGACCCCTCCCCCTTTCTCGTGCCCGCCAACGCCATTCTCCTGCGCAAAGATCTCAAGGTAATGAGAAATATGAATTCCAAAGTTTCTGCAATTTCTGGGCACCCATTGCTGCTCTAACAGCAATTTTTCAAAGCGGCTTGGGACACCGGCGTTGTTATTAGCTAATAAAATGTTGAGTCCGAGGTCTGAGGCTGGAGGTGTTGAATATTTGCACCTCTGAGCAGGACGACCAACTGTATGAATTCTAGAGTTCAGGTAGACTGTCCCAAATAACAGTAGAGGCCAACTGTATGAATTCAAGAGTTCATGTGAACTGTCACAGATGAACACCAGACACAGATGACGCCGGAGGCCCTCTGATTGTGCCCGTACGTATACAGATCTCCTTCCGTATTCACATATTTTGTCACGTACCATATACGGTACGTACGGTGCGATTCCCTAGTGACACAACACGTCAATCCAGGGGCTTTAGCATTCACCGCACCACACAAAAAGGAACCGTCAAGGAGCCTGGAGCCGGCAGTACTATCAAACAGCCAGAACACTATCTCTATCCTTGACCTCCAAACCGCCGCTACGCCATCACCCCAACTTTGTATTTATGTATAGAGCTGTTTTCTACTATCACTCAGACTGGTGACAAATCTCTCCAGCTGAGGCCATTAACTCTCTGTGCAGGTCATGAATCATGGGAGAATTTTCAATCGGCGGTTCAATGCAAACTCGAATTCCTCTTTGCAGTAGCAGATACTACTGATACCATACAAAAATTTTGAACACTCTAAACAAGACATGGATTATCCATTCACTGTACCAGGACTAAGCATTGAGTAGTACCCACCTTCGTCACTTCGTTACTTCGCTTAGTTTCGCTTAGTTTCGCTTAGGAATGAGAAAGTTCGTGAGTTTGATGAAAAACTGTGAAAGTTCGTCATTTTGATGGATATTTAAGAAAGCTCGTCACTTCGACTAAATTTTGGTGAAAGCTCGTCACTTCCGGGCGCCTGCGTGGTAAGTGTATTGTTTGATCACCGGAATTAGAGAACGATGCAAACAGAATCCCATTCTTTGTTACCACCCACCATCCATGTCCTGCTGCTGGCGCTTCGCAGTCGCGTGCCCACCCGTTATGGACTACACCGCGTTCTCGGATAATCCATGTTTTTCTGGAAGTGATGAATGGATGCTCTACCACTCAAGGCTTTGTTTTGTTTGTGCGCGAAAAAAAATTCAACTCGAACTCGTAACTTAGTTCCCTTGAATGCATCGACGTCTGTTGACAATAGGAAATTTCCGGACGAAATAATATCAGGTGCGACTACTAACCTGGGATATTTACTGAATTCGTACCATGAGCTGAAATTTTCACAGGGTAAAATCTCACCACCTCCGTATGTTCAGAAGCCCTGGAACGAGTTTCGAGAGGAATACCCTGAAATGCTAACCGCCATTTTAATTGTGTGCGATGTCCACAGCGAAAAAAACGGTAAGTGACCGATGAACCCCTTCAGTTCTCGGTAATACATAGGTATCCGGACCCTGGCCACGAGAGAGTGCGGACGCTAAGTGACACGGCGGTTGTAGTGCTGGGTCGAGTGGTGATGAAGCAGTCTAGAAAGCGCAGTCAGACGAAGTTGGTCTTGTCAATGTGATCCGTACCACTCGGCCTCGTAAAGCCCTACAGCGTGCGGACCAGAGCTAGAGAAATCATCCATCCTCTTCCAGTTCATTTTTCCAACTCTCGTTCACTGTATCTTCATACAAAATTTTGATTATCTCTTTTCTTTCGTATCAATGTCGTTATCTAGTTATAAATTCTTTACATGAAGCTCATTCGTCCTGGCAGTTGACTGACATGCTTAAATCGAATAAATTAGATGCTAAAGATGACTTGTACCGCCATTCTGCATCACAAAATATCCCCCCTTAAGAAAGTATTCTCAATACCTCAACGACTTAATACCTTGGGAGTTGCCGGGGTATGCCGCACTTCGGCAAAGTGTGCGCGAAGTTGCCGCACTTGGCGGAAAACTTCTACGTTTGCGATTGATCGTGCACACTCCACGTGCAAGGCCACGGTCATGTGGTGTCGTCGGTGCGGCCTAAGTAACGAGCTTTCACTGTGGACTGAGGAAGTAACGAAGTTTTACGGAATCCAGCTAAAGTTACGAACTTTCACAGAAAGTGATCAAAGTCACGCATTTCCACAACGCTAAGCGAGGCTAAGCGAAGTAACGAAGTGACGAAGATGGCGTGGACTCCTAAGCATTTACATGGTAGGAACTCAAATCTACGGCACGGCACCGCGCTGCGGCAACCAAAAGCGAGGTAGACAATCCCATAATACTGTACCATTTTATTCAATTCGCGTGTCACACGTCACAGGCCCCCAAATCCGCGAAAAATTTCGCGTATGTCACGGGTCACCGAGCCCAGCCGCGAACTTCACAAAAAAGTCACAAAATCGCCAAAAAAAAAACCTGAAAAATGCAATTTTTTTCTCCAGCTGTGTCTCGGTGTTCAATTTGCCGCGGCACTCACATAACTGCCCTATTCGACGTGATTGAGAGCAAATTGGCCTTCCACCACTCCCTCAAGCTCCCTCAAACCTCGCAAAAAGGAACAATTGATGTACAACTGATGTTGAATTGATGTTGCACCATTTCTGATCCGGCTTGTTTTGGGTGCACGACCACATTTATTGGAGTGAGCTGAATTGGCTAGTAAATTTAGGTGTTCCTGACGAAAAACGCAATTTTTTTTTGGTGTCACGGCCACCCAGGCCGATTCGCGAAAACCGAAATTCGTTGCAAGCTGTCACGCATCACAGGCCGCGCGAATTGAATGAAATGGTACAGTATGACTAGCGTGACGCGGCGCCAGTGTGACCTCGCCACGTCAATCAAACGTCAGGAAAAACGCCGCAACGTCAGTGAACGTTAGTTGAAACGTCACAGCGTCACTTTCACCCTGCCCGAATTGTCCGATGTACAGCCCTGAGCCCTCTGTACAGCCCCCAACACCCTCCGCAAGTGTTCCCCCTCTTACTTGTTGCCGGCTGAGATGATCCGATTGACACGGACCAAGTATAGCTTGATTTCTGCTGCGGTCTGCACCCGGATTCAGAATATGAGCCAGGCCAACGGTTCGTGTTAAATTTACCCACACGTGTTCGACAAACAACAAGACTATTTAGAACAAGGCGCAGTTCACCTAGACTAGCCACAATGCTCTTGGGATTGCTTCTCGCTCATGTATTCGCGAAAAACCACCGCTCTGCGTTGGCTTATCCGTTGGACTCTCGCGAAGAACTGGTCTCGTGCGACGATATTCGCAGCTGCCGGACACTTTTCAGTATCGTCAGTGACTGCCTTCTAACCATATTCGCCTGCACTTGGGTCTCAGTGCACCCCAATGTTCCTCCGCCCAACCATGGTCAATTGGACCTTTCCTGGCGGAGGTTTCGGTTGATGCTGGTGGACATCATTGCACCGGAATTGATGGTGGGGTTTGCGGCCAGACAGTTCCTCGATGCTTGGTGGTTTTCAAAGAGTACGTGATGCTAATCGTCGACTTCACATTTGCTCATTTCACGTAGAATATAACGTGTCCATGACACATGGGTTTTTTTTCACGATGGGCGGGTTTGTGTCGCGCAACGGCCATCATCCAATTGTAAAGCAACAACAACTTGAACAACACCCCGAATATATCAGTGCCATACAGAGCGTTAGAGTGGAGGATATCCGGGACAAGAGCAAAGGAGACGCATTGTCCAAAGGTGTGGCGCTGATCCAGGGACTGTGGTTCATGGCACAGTGTCTGGCCCGCGTTCACCAGCGCATTCCTGTGACTGAACTGGAAGTTGCGACCCTGGCCTTTCAGTTCGTTACCATATTCGTCTGGCTGCTTTGGTGGAACAAACCCCTTGACGTTCAACGGCCTATTCACGTCGGGGTTGGCAATGAAGTTGTCAAAGGCACACCGCCCCGGCATGGGGGTTTGCTGGAGGTGGTCATGGCCCTAGTTCTTGGCGCCTTCCCCGATTTCGATCCGGAATCATCCACCTCCACTCCCTCATTCTGGTCCACGCACGGAATCGATAAACAAGACACACATCTTATCTCTATCGCTATCCAGACCCTTGTCGGCACCGTTTTTGGCGCCATCCACTGTGCGGCGTGGAACACAAAATTTCCCTCCCCGATTGAAATGTGGATGTGGAGGTCCTGTTCAGCAGCAGTCGCCGTGCTTGCTTGTATCCTCACATTGGTCTACGTGCCAATGGTGGTGTTCGATTCACCTGTTGGTTGGGCAACCCTAGACGTCACCTTTATTATTGCAGTTGTGGTTTACATCGCCGCACGACTCATCCTCATCGGACTTCCGTTTTCGACCTTGCGAGATCTGCCACCGGGTGCTTTTCTGCTGGTAAAGTGGAGCATGTATATCCCCCACCTCTAGATCTGGACTGAATTCCGATTTGTACGGGGTCTGAAATACCTAGGATCGTTTCAGACCACACAGAATCTTCGTTATCAGTGTATTGTGTAAGTATGTACCTTGAACAGTTGGACTCGCTCGCCCTACATATTATTTTCTTTGTTGTCCTCGCTTCACTTGTTCACCAGGTTATGGGCCCCAGTGCCCTCTATTGAACAAGTTATCTATTGTGCTTTTGTTTACTCACGTCACATCCCTGTTGAGCACTGCTCTAGTTATGATCTGTATTTTGGCACGCACACCTGACCAGTGACCACTCTACATCATGTATTCCACGGCTTCCTCTGAATCCCACATTTATCGCATCGACCCCCTCCGCAGGATTGAGAATTACGGTGTCTGGAAGGTTAGAATGCATATCAGCGCCCTCAACATCTGCCTCCGCATTGGAACACCCTGTACCCGGCCAGCCGGATGTCGCCACAGATACCGAGGAGGAGCCCTCTGCAGTTAAGTTCTTGCGGGAAAGCTTGCCCTGAGACCTGCCTACCAAGAATTTAAGTATCTAACGACCACAACAAAGTGAGGCAACCGGTGGTGGGTTCCTCCTCTCATCATTTTCTACCATCCAATGAAAATGCACTACAGAAAATAACCAAGGCCGCCATCCAACAAGCACTCGGTTTCGGCTCGACATGGCTCAAAAATTCAGAGAAGGCCATTCAAATCATGGAGGCTTATCTAGGTACCAGAGGGTCGTTCAAGCACTTGAACGCGTCGACGATTCACCCGCCCGCTCAACGGCTTTGTATAATATCTTGATAGATTGGCATTCAACGTCACGACAGATCTATAATATAATATAATGGCAAGGATAACGAACATCAAAGAACATTCTATTTCGCACAGTCAGCCCACCAACCGCATCCTCGAGCGCCCAAAACAAGCGCCGGGCCGACTCGACCTTCACGGGTCCACGTGCCCCTACGCGTCGCGTGGCGACGCGACGCAACATCGGCATACAGGGCAACATCAAAGGTGCAGCGCATGGCTGGACCCCGTTCCAAAATTCAAAACAAGACAGATTTCTGAGGCGGGGGATTGGGGCAAACGGGGAAAGACACGAGAAATAAAAGGTATTTCATCATGGTAGACAAAGTGCGGCAAGCCATTACTGCACCGCACACATTAATTAACCGGTCTTGAACGAATGTCCAGATGTTGACTTGGACACAGAATTCTCTCGAATTTGGGCTCCAATATACAGCCGTTTTCAAAAGTTTGTATAACGGAATGGTGGTACTCGATTTATATATGTGAGCCCAAATTTAAGAGAAACACTGCCAGTTGACTGAGGGAGATGACAACAGGCAGGATGTAGGGGCTTGGTTGAGAAGCTCTGCAAGTCTTTGTGTACCTAATCAATACAGTAGTAGTACTGGTCTAAAGATGCCAGTGTAAATTTGACCAAATCGAATCGCTAAGCGTGAACGCCGTGAGGGGGATGATTTTATTCCAGGCCAGTCTACATATACCCTATAAGCGATACTTGAGACGTAGCCTCACTTATAATCTCAAGCTAGCCAGTGAATTCGAAAGACGGCTCCATAAAATATTCCGCTGCCAGGAGAAATATGCATTACAGCAATTGGCAGTACCTAAGGCACGGATTGAAAAAGTTCTGTTTTGGGATGTTTTGGAATAATTCCCGGTATCTCAACGAATTCTACACCAATTCACATGAAACCTAGATAGAAATACGCAGCTAATTCATGCCGAATTAGTGATAGAAAGAAATTTGCAAAAATGATGTATATTCAGTGACATTGGTTTAATGGGCCATTTTGTTGATGAATGCAGTTTACAGGCATCTAGACACATCTAAATGATGTCGACCTTTGTCAGGTAAGGCTCTGATACATTCTACAAGTTGTGATAGATTCAGATTTGCAAAGACCTCAACAGTGGATTCAAATTTCACAATATTTCCTGATTGCAGTGTATTGCTCATTGTCCTATATATTTGTCTGGCCATTCCGACCCTCCAAACGATGGCTGTGTCATGTGCTCAGCCACCGGTAGCTGTGTTTATGCCATAGCCACCACTTTGAAGCCAGAACGGCCAGAAAAATATGTAGGACACCCAGGAATATTTTGGAACGGTGGGCGAAAACCTTTGGCAGCAAGTACGGCATATGTCTTCCACATTCGGTAGTCGGATCACAGACCACAGGGGTATTGGTGGCTCCCGGGGTCCCGGAAGGGTTTAGGGAGTTGATGCCGAAAGGTTGTTTTGACCACCCCTTGGAGTCAAATGCATCCACTCAGACGGTGTCAAAAGATGAGAACTGTAATCTTGTAATACATAATGGTCCTTGCCAACGCCCATTGAATTCCGGTGTGATGCGCACAGCCTCGTGCGTGTCTCCCTCTTTATAAAATTACGCTGTCCGTCTGAAGCTTTTAAAACTCCGCTACTCATCTGACCTCTATTTTGATCCGACATTACCCCTTTATTCATGTCATTCTTATGACATATGTCTCGGGATCTCAACTGAAGTGCTGGGGCGCGGAGCGCCCCAGCGCGCTCTTGTAGTGATTAAAATTCCGGTGCCATGACAGCAGATGTTGCGGCATTATACCCTTCAAGGTCGCATCTCCGTCGGTTCGAGGACTCTCCAGTGCACCTTATTAAAGATCGATGCACACAAAACGAAGATCATGGACGCGGTGACACTCGACCTCGAGCCTCGGAGGCCTTCGGGTGAGTGATCCATATAATGTATGTAACGGCTTATTCTGACACTTGTCCAGAAATCCCCTCTGACGAAGCAATAATTTCCGCTGCGAAATCCCTCATCGAGGACTCTCTTTTGTGGAAACTTGGGAAAGTCTACCAAAACGGCCTTGTGCAGACTGCCCATGCTGTCCTTCCGGATAATTCCTCTTGGCACTCGCGCCTCAGTCGCCATACCCTTTCTTTTGACCAGTTTTGGGCGGTGCTTGGCCACCAGTGGATGCCCGCCAAGAAGGCGTTCAATGACAAGCACGTGCTGGGTTGTCATCTGGTCTAGGATACTGACTATGGTTTATTGCCAGGTACATCCATGAAATCAAGAAGGTCACCCTCGTTAAGAAGCTCTCGCAGACCGCGTCCATATGGACGATCTTATACGGGTTCCCGCTACTGATGTCCCCGCGCGTCTTTACCATTCTTCAGGTAACTCATCTGGATTCCTCGGAGCCGCGTACATCAGCAAAAATCCCAGCGCATATGTAGGCCTATGTAGTAACTATAGCCGGCGTAGCGCTGTCGACAACCCCCCGTTATGTAGTGCGCTATAGCTGCCCGCCAAGCCTATATATCACTACATCACTCAATATAGTTACCGGCTAAGTCGACATAGCATCATATTTCCGTAGCTCTGTAGGCTACATTGCACAATGTAGGACTACAGCCAGCACATGCAACTCATAGTTCGGGCTCCAACTGGTAGAAAGAAAAAGAAACGGTATTATTGCCTACCACCAGGTGCCATATTACTGTACTATTTCGACCAAGTGTTCACGCCTTGTGACCTGTGACCACCTCTGTTCATTTGCCATCAGTTCATCGGGCTCGGGGACCTGTGACACCTATTTTCAAGTGTTCATTTGTCAAAATGTTCATTTGAGATTGCACGTAATGGATGGCGCGGAATCGCGCTTCAACGCATAAATTATTGCATCAGATTATCATCAATCCGACAATCCCATACAAGCAATTTTTCTGTCGCATTTTCTAGGGCCTCATCCTCCTGAATTCCAAAGCGGGATATGAAGGTTCCTGTTCCTCACGGCGGCCAACACATGTGGGTGCAGTAGATGATAGAGTTGTTCGAATCACTGTTTAATGTACTGTGGATCTGTCTGCTTGAAAAATTGTGAAAGTGCCGTTCGAAGTAAAATTGAGATTCCGGGGAGAAAATTTCGATTTTTTACCTACAAAAATATTTAAACGGCCCACTGTTCAGTCGCGTCAGTGACCTGTGACTACTTTTACCAAGTGTTCAGTTCGGTGGGTGCTGTGACCTGTGATTGAACACTTGGTCGAAATAGTACAGTAAATTACTGTGGCTACTCAAGATCGTGCTCCCCATCCTCGCCCTCGGTCTCGGTTTCTTCGTCCTCCTCCCACTCCTTGAGGGCTGCGTCTAAAACCTCTTTGGAGAAAACGGAGGTGGGAGCAACGGTGATGGGCTGTGCACCAGCGTGGAAACTAGATTAAACAGGTCAGAGTAATGCGTGGATGAGATTAGAAACACGTACCGTCCACTGTTGTGCATGCGTGTCAGGATTTTGTCAAGCAGACCATATTTGGCGGTGTGCGTTTTGTAGTCTTGCAACGACTTGAGGTGGGTTTCATACACGCTGCGATACTCGTTCGCTGTAAAAGGCACGTCGGTCCGGATACCGGTGAGCCATTCGTCGATGGTGTTCTCGGTCTGATAGAAATCAGTGCCGAATGAGGAATATGAAAAGAAATACGTACAGCAGTTAAAATTGCAGCCAGTCCCTGGTAAGGAAAGGGACTGAAATACTCTGGGTGGCTGGGACCTTCGTCACGACGGTTTGCAAACCACATGGCGTTTGCGCCACGCTGGAGGATCGGGGCCTTGTACAGGCCTTTCTTTTCCTTGATATACTACAGAGAGTAAGTGCCAGGTATGAATGCTTCGGAACACATACCTTGAATGCAAATGATGCGCCTTCCTTGAGGTCCTCAGCGAGCTTGCGATTGAAAGCGATAGTCTTCCTGTTGTTACCAGTCTTGAACCCGTAGAGGAGCTCCGTCATTGGCCTGAGCTTAGTCTTGAGCTCGCCGCGCATATGAGGGCCCCGATTGGTAATCTAGCCGATAAGGATGAGGAAAGGAGCGAGTAAGAGGTGAGAGGGCACGCACCAACTTCACAACATATGGAGTTAGCGGGAGCCGTTCATTGAACTCCTCGCATGCATCGTCCCACGCGCGCTTGGCGAACTCTCCTTCCCCAACGCTCACCGGGAACATGTAGTCCGCTGTGAGGTAACACCGATAGAGCTTGATGGCCAACATGGTGCACTCTTTGGTGTGGTCGTCCAGGTCCTTGGCGCGAGGACGACCACTAGATGTCGCCATCCTAGGTGATTGCAGCTCACGCAGGTCTTCTGAGTCGATGGAGGTAGATCGGCGGTGCTTGTCTCCCGTATCAGGGGAGCGCGAGCGCGAAGGAGAGCGGCGGGGTGGAGCGGGACTGGTGAGCAGCAACGACATGGACAGTGACTCGGTCAGGGACGACCCCTCCATTGATATTGCGGATCTACATGACCGAGTCAGAATGTCCCAAAAAGGAAATCAAAAAAGTGGAGCGGTAACGCACTGGAGCCCGAGCAACAGGAACTTCACGGCGGGGGCTGCGACCATGGAAGGTGTGCTGCTGTTCCTCTTGGCTGGGGGGAAGAGCCTCGCGATTGCTGCGGTGATTGTCGCGGTGGTCGATGGGACCTTGTGCACGCCAATCGAGGCTCGGAAACTTGGGAGCAAGAGGGATACGGTTGTCGTGCTGGACAAGATTTTTTTTGGTGGCGGTAGGACGGGTGCCGGTGATGGTGTGCGAGGTAAACTGTATGTTGTTATGTATGGAATGAAGGAGAATATCTGAGTGACATACAGTCGCATCTTCTCTCGGTCGAAGAGGCTCCTCAGCTCTACCGGCTGCCCGGTCTGCGGCCTTCGCAGCCTTCACAGCCTTCACCTGCTTGTGAGCGTCTGCTTGCTTTTGCTCATCAACTGGAATTTCGTCGTTAGTATTGAAGTCAAGGAAGAGTCGTACTGTGAAAGACTTACTACGCTGGGCCTGCTTTTCACTGACACGGCGGATACGCCACGGACAGGACTATCTTCGTCATTGTCCTCGTTATCGTCATCATCACTGTTCTCGTGATCATCGCCGTAGTGGCCCTCTGTGCGTAAACACTAAGCATCGAGCCGCAGACATTGCGCAGACACTGAAATAAGATCAATCTCACCTTCGTTGTCATCTTCTTCATTTAGTTCCTGGGCCGTCTCGGTAGTGTCTGTAAGAAGAGTCAGCAAGATCAGAGAACAGAGATGTAAAGAGGTGGGTCAAAACTCACGGGTAATGTTATGCTTGCGACGAAGCTCAGCTTCGAGCCCTGTGTATATTGATGGTCAGTGTTCATCGGATGAGCAGACATTGCTGAGGTGCATACCTTCGCTCCTTATATTCTCTTTGTTGGTGGTGCGGCCGGATGAGGTGCGTGGGCAGGTCGAGGACCCGGAACCAGAGGTGGCTTGACGAAGGGTGGATTGGGCTGCCATTGGTATGTGTATAGTCAGTTTGGGTGGGACAGAGAGTAAAGTGCGGATGAGTGGAGCAGACCTGATATTGGCCGCCTCTTTAAATAGTCCCAGGGGTGGCCAAACAACGCGTCTGTATGGTCATGGTTAGAGGCAAGAGAGACACGTTGTTTATAAACAAACGAGGAGGGCGGGAAAGAGGTGGTAGTGGTTAGAGACGAAGATTTGCGGTGTTAGTAAACAAACCTGCACGTCACAGGAAGGGGCAGCCCCGAATTTCAAAGATGGGCGGCACTGAGACACGTGTAAATTTTGGGGGTCAAACGACTCAAAGAAATCAGCGCACCAAAATCCCCCAGATTCCCCCAAACTATGCCCCGCTGCCAGTACTGTGGAAAGAACATCAAAACCCATGCCGGCGTTAAGCTGCACATTGCCATGTCCCGACGCTGTCATCAAGAGTGGGAGGACAGTCTTGCAGCTGACAGCACCTTCACGGTTAATCGCGATGAGGGCGAGGCTGATGGTGCCCACCCACCGTCTCCATCACTAACCTCAGACGAGGATAAGGATGATCCAATGGGAGCAGCAGACGACTTCGCTTATACTCGCACTGAGACGCCGCCACCGCCCGAGCCAATCCCACCTCCACGATGTCCTACAGTCGAAGAAGTGCCCGATGAGGGAGACCCAGAGAATTTCAGTCGCTTCGTAGAGGGGTATGAGAACGAAGAGCTCGGCCGTTCACATCCCTGGGCAACCACTGAGGAAGGGGGAGACTCTGTTCCACCGAATGTGTTCGCGCCAGGACGCTGATGGGACTACCAAGTACTTCCCGTTCCGGGATGGAGTGGAATGGGATTTGGCGCAGTGGCTTTCGAAGAATGTCAGCCAGACTGCGACAGAAGAATATCTAGCTCTGCCGATTGTGAGTTTGTCGCCGTTGTGATTAATGTCGGGAGTACTGATCATGGATTGGAAGAATAAAAAGGCAAACCTGTCATTCCATAACAACCGCGCATTCCTCCAGAAGGTGGACCAGCTTCCAACGGGGCCAGACTGGACGTGTAAAATTGTGACTGCTGGGGGAAATCGGGTGGATGAGAACGACGAGCTGATGTCCGAGGACTTGGAGCTATGGATTCGGGATCCTGTCGAATGCATCAAAGAATTAATGAGCAACCCTGCTTTTCGCGAGCATATGGCTTACGCTCCGGAACGCGTGTACGGGTCATCCGAGGAGACGGAGGAGAGTCGGATTTTTGATGAGATGTGGACAGCGGAGTGGTGGTGGGAGATCCAGGTGAGTTCTTGGTCTGCCGTGCTCAGATGAGCGAAAATATTAATTTAAGTATAGAAACTCCTACCGCCCGGTGCTTGTATCAGTGGAATAACAATTTCGTCCGATAAAACCTCATTGTCGCAGTTCTCCGGTGATAAGAGTGCTTGGCCAGTGTATCACTGCATTTTGACAGGTTCTGGACCCAACTTAGCCGAGATATGACGAGCCGGTCCCGAGGTGCCTCGGCTGACCTCGACACAGCCGTTCGAGGTTAGCCGAGGCACCTCGCGACCGGCTCGTCATATCTCGGCTAAGTTGGGTCCAGAACCTGTCAAAATGCAGTGTATCTCACCATCGGAAACATCTCTAAAGACATTCGTTGTCAGCCGTCAGCTCACGCGACCATCTTAGTGGGGTACCTACCGGTCTCGAAGCTCACTTGCTTCACTGACAACACCCGCTCGCTCGCGGGGTATCGTCTATTCCACCACTGCATGTCCATCCTCCTCGAGCCTCTGATCGCTGCCGGGAAGGAGGGAGTCGAGATGGTTTGCGCAGACGGTTTCATTCGCCTCGTCTTCCCAATCCTGGCTGCATACGTCGCCGACTTTCCAGAGCAGTGCCTGGTGGTGTGCTGCATGGAGAATAGGTGTCCACGATGCCTGGTTGGGCGGAAAGAGCGCGGGGAGAATCTTGTCAGCACCATCTGGCGTGATGAGACGAAGACACTGGCGATCCTCCGGGACCACAAAGACGGCAAGAACCCACCTGCATTCGAAAATGACGGTGTCCGTGCCGTTTATAAACCTTTCTGGGCCGATCTGCCCCATACCGACATCTTTGCCTCGTTTACGCCTGATCTTCTGCACCAATTACACAAAGGCGCCTTCAAGGATCATCTTGTTAGCTGGTGCACAAAGATTGTCGGAAAGGCAGAGCTTGATGCACGCTTCAAAGCGATGAACACGTTTGCAGGCCTGCGACATTTCAAGAAGGGGATTTCCGCTGTGTCGCAATGGACAGGAAGGGAGCACAAGGAGATGCAGCGCGTATTCCTTGGTGTGCTGGCAGGTGCTGTCAGCGCCAAAGTTCTCACAGCCGTAAAGGCCTTGATCGACTTCATTTATTACGCCCAGCTACAATCTCATACCACCCGAACTCTTGACGCCCTACAAGAGTCTCTCAATGTCTTCCATGCGCACAAACAGGTATTTGTCAACCTCAAGATCCGGGAGCATTTTAATATCCCAAAAATCCACGCCCTCCAGCACTATGTCGACTCGATCCGACGTCTGGGCAGCGCCGACGGTTACAACACGGAGTCTCCGGAATGGCTGCATATCAATTTTGCCAAGAAGGCGTATTGTGCCAGCAATCGTCAGGACTACACGGAACAAATGGCTTTATGGCTTCAACGCCAAGAAGCAATTGCCTTACGCTGTTCTTATCTCCAGTGGCTGAGCGACCAAACTACACCCTCCACCGCCCAGGACGACGACTCTGGGGACAAATTTGACGATGAGCAGGCACCTCCTGCCGTCCCTCAAGTTGTTGTCCAGTTACCGCTGACAAAGCTACCCCTCGCCCCATACAAAACCGCCAAATTTCCTGCCATCGAGAACGCGACTGTGGGCCATCTTTATACGGCTCATGGTGCTGACAATTTTCTCCCTGCACTGACCGCCTTTCTCAAAGTCCACTTCAAATCTTCCCCAACTCCCGGCCAGTATGATCGCTTCGACATCTTCAATCAAATTTCGGTCCACCTATCCCGCAACCGCCACATCAGCAACCAGACCCGATCTAACCGTATCCGCACCATCCCCGCTGTCGCTCCGAAGGGGCGTTCTGCTGGATCTCCCGCCATTTTCGACACCGCACTGGTCATCGAGGACCCATCCCAATATGTCCCTTCTTCAGGGATAACAGGTAAGTCTGACTGTTTCTAGCACATCCTGCATCGGCTGATTGGTCCTAGGTCTTCGTCCCGCACAGATCCGTGTCATTTTCCGACTCCCTCCCCAATTCGGCACTTTCCTGCACCCGCTCGCTTATATTGAGTGGTTTACACCTCTCAATAATCCTGACCCCATCTCCGGCATGTACACCACCCACCGATCAACTCGTAACCACACCCGCAACTGCGCTGTGATCTCTGTTGAGCATATTGTTCGAGCTTGCCATTTGATGGCTAAGTGCGGCAGCGCAATCGACCCAAAATGGACTTCATTTAATGTTCTAGATGAGGCAAAGATGTTCCATGTAAATCCCTATATACATGTAGATACTTTTACTAGGCAAAGAATCCCATAATTTTTCTTTGGCAGGTACTTGCACGCGGAGCCGTTGTGACATGTGTGACACCAACACACAAGAACAGAGGTTGTTTGTTTTTTGTTTGAGATGAATCCAACTCCGCCCTTGATGCGGCCTATCTAATATGCATTGGTTAGTAGCACTTTACTCATCATATTTTCCCACTAATTGTTGCAAGTAGCCCTCCATCTGAGTGGACTTAAGCCAAACGGCAATTTGGGTCGCGTTGTGACAGCACCACGATCACGTGTTAGCTCTGAATCTGCAAAAAAAAAATTGCACAATAGCAATCATAGTTGCTGCTGTGCACAATGTTGTCCCCCATAATTGCGGGCCAAAGCCATATAGTCGAACATAGTTCCGGTGGGGAGCTATGTGGACTACAACTGCTATACTGGGGTTTTTCATTCAAATCGACAGTCACGCGTCACGCACCCCCCTGTCGAGGACGAATTTTGGTCGCGGTCACGCGTCACGGAGGGGTTTGTCGAACCCTCTGAAGCAATGTCACCTCCCCCCCCCCCCCCCCCAGTGGTGAAAAAGGTAAATTTTCCATGGAACCGTCGAAATTTTGGGGAGTGTCACGCGAAAATTTGACTGCTGTCGAAATGTCGAACTGGTAAATCGGGTCACGCGTCACACCCCCTGTCGATTTGAATGAAAAACCCCAGTATAATTGTCTGCGAAACTACACAAACTACGACGGCTATCGAGAGCTACATAATTAGCCGGCGAACTATGACCCGAGGAGTTTTTCCTGATGTATGGGGTGAGCAGCTCGTGATCCTCCTTGTTCTCTTCTGTATCCTATACATATGCCCAGATGGGTCGTGCATCTGCCCGTCGATCTAACTGGTCCTGACAACGAGGTGCTCCTTGCGCACGAAGAACGCGGCATCAAGGGCCGTTACAACTGCGTTGAAAAGATAACAGACCTGCCAGATGGGCGCACGGAATGGCGGCTAGTGACCTCGAGCACGCCAGCTGGTTCCATCCCCAAGTCGCTTGCAGAAAATACGCTCCCCGCGAGGATCTCGTTGGTGCGCCGGAACTACATCGGTTACCTCTTTTATTCTCCAGCTAATTTCATTTTTGAGGACATAACAAGCTTCATCGACTGGTATTATACATGCTACCTTAAGCCAAAGACCTTTGAAAAAGACACGACGCTGGGTGGCTCAGGTAACCCTATATTCTGGACTTGACGCGTCGCCGACTGATTCCATCTGGCAGGCTATTCCCTTGCGACAGTCGGCTGCTCGTTAGCTTTACTGAACCTCCTTGTTTATGTCGCGCTGTATTGTACAGCTTTAGTACCTGTATTCCCGGCACGTATAGCCTTAGCTGCAATCTGGGGACCGGGTAAGCCCACCCAACGCTGGCCGTTTCCCAGCCACTCAAATTTCTTTCAGGTTTATACGCTCTTTATAAAAGCCGAGCCGAGCGGGATGTGAAGGACATTGTACCCAAAACGGATCGACTCCTCATCGGGATGTGCGATCCCATGATCCCTGCCACCATTGAGCTCGGGGAATCTCTCTCGCTAGCGAACGCCACCGCACTCATCTCGGCCCGTTTGCTCACCATCCCGCGGATGTCACATCGCCTTGTCCTTCCAACCAGCGGTACGCCGTATTGGGAGCCCTGCGAGAAAGTGGACCTTGGCGCGCACGTCCGCGAGCACACTCTGCCGTCTGGGAGCGGCTATTCCGAGCTGCGCGCGCTCCTCGAGCAGCTCAGCAGAATGCGGGTGGATCCCACGCGCCCGCCGTGGGATGTCTCGATTATCCACCATCCTGAAAATGGCAGCGTCCTATAGCTATTCCGGGCGCCAGCTCAACACTCATTATCAAAAAATCATGTTCTCCAAAAACCGTTCCCGCAACGATGCGGGAACACACTGCCACCCAAACAAAACCCTTTCTTCCCGCATCGTTGTGATGAGGTTTTTTTTCGGGTGGCAGTGCGTTCCCGCATCGTTGTGGGAACAGTTTTTGGAGAACATGATGTTTTGATAATGAGTGTTGAGCTGGCGCCCGGAATAGCTATAGTAATACCCTAATTCGCGAACATCAACATCGCTCCCCAATCAATGTTACGACGGACTCGTGCGTGGATCCCAATGAACACTCCCTTTCTTTCACTCTTACATTCATAAAATACATATCTAGAATGGGTATTTGTGCTTGGAAGCACTTGGGAGGTCTTCCTGGCGAAACCATCGGCTGACATAATATTATTGAGTCAACGAACGACCTCGCTTCTTCGCCTCATCGGTGCTTGCTCGGGCTGTAAAACATGCCTGTTTACTTTCTGGACATCTTAGAGCCTCAATCCCTACTATACAACACATATTGCACCGAAAAGTATTCCCATCACAAATTTCGCTTAGTTGATATCAATTTGACCGATCCAGAGATCAAGCACCTCTTGGATCGATGCTCGATGAAATCTGCGCGTGATCGTCACGGCTGATTATTGGAATTGTATGGAAAGCCGGAGCACCACGCTCTGAAACAAGTGATGTTATCAGTTTCGGCATGATAGCCGAAGCCGTGCCGTGACCCGTCCCAGCGTGATTGCCTTTGTTGTAGAGTTGTTCACGCAGCTAAACCAAGCGAAATACTACCAGGGACAGAGGGCTGAAGAACCGTGTCAAATTTAACCTGAAAGAGAGGTACACAGCCCTGCTTTTTCGGATTCTGACAGCATCATTGATGTCGCAAAGGATAATGCGAAGTGCTAGATGGACTTTTGGGCTTCCTTGAGCTCTCATCAAGTGCTTTAGCTTGTGATACTCATCTTTGGATTAGTTTTCAGCCTCATCCATCCATTTATTTCTCATTCTTGAATTTTAAGATCAGTTCAACCA
Source organism: Mycena olivaceomarginata (assembly GCA_029378375.1). Lineage (NCBI taxonomy): Eukaryota > Fungi > Basidiomycota > Agaricomycetes > Agaricales > Mycenaceae > Mycena > Mycena olivaceomarginata. Next base: position 157,719 of record JARKIC010000573.1, on the reverse strand, counting down.
TCAAGTCACTGCTCACGGTTGTAAAGGTGAATGTTCCCGCTGTGCTGCCCAATTTGATCTGCAGACCTACAGGGAGTGGTGGTCCATTAGTAGAGGATCTGTAGTATTGTAATTGGGGTGTTCTGGCCAACGGAATTATTCCACCTAAATGATGCAGTGAAGCACTGTCATCGAGCTAAAATGATATTCCAGGCCAAGAGGCCAGCCGGGGATCTGGCACATTTGAGCCTGGAGCAAACCAACAGTTGAGGAACCCCAGGAAAACTCACTATAACCCGTTTTCCAGTTATGTAAAGCATAACATGTCGTGTTCAACTTACCTCGGGCATCGCGGGGATATCAAAACCCGTGCTCAAGGAAATTATAGGATGCCTTATCAGGCGCGAGACGATGGAATTAAATGTTTTATATCGATATAGACGTCATGAGACCTTAGGAAAGTCCTAAACTCACAGGATTAACCGTCTCTCTGTACTTGTGCTTCCACAGTAACAGGAAATAGCGGTTTTGGTCACTTCTATTGAAAGGGGATAGAAGCCACTGAATCAAATAAATTTCTGAGCGTGCGTAGTGCTACTCAGAGCCTCCACAGGACACGATAGATCTATTTTGATCTCAAATCCACTTCGGGAAGACAGCGGCCAACGTTCGGCATTTGATCAAATCATTTGTTTCAAAGCGTGGTGCTCCGGCTTTCCATAGAATTGCCCACCACCACAGTATAGGATAGGCCACAGACACAGCCAAATTATTCAAGACCACGAAACGAATCGGGGCCGGTGTCATCCGTGCAAGGGTTCTCGGACTTAGTGGAGAACAGATACTCACCTTGGATGTTTGGCAATTTCGGAAACGGGACTGTGCCGAAGGCGATTTTGTAACAGACTTACTGCCGCATGTAGGACACCCACAAATTCACCAGTGTGGAAGTTGTCAATGTCGAGGTCGAGGATTTCTTTGAGAGCCAGTCTGTTTGTGCACCATTCAGCATGCTGCTCCCAACGCAGGCAGAGTAACCGCTCTACGTGACCATGGCATCCATCGCCCATGCTGAACATTCTCTTCCACCCAGGCACTAATAAAGTGTCATCCCGGGCATTCGGGTTCCTTTGACCTCAATTTAACAAATACTTCAGTGGGTGAATCAAAGTATGGATACGTCTCATTTTCTGTGTACTTTCAGATTACTTTCAGACTACTACGTACACCATTTTTGCATCAAAGATAGTTTCCAGAGTTCAACTTTCACAGGATCGATTTTTTAAAATATTTTATTCCGGAAGGACGAAGCAGGAGAGAAATGAACTAAATTGTGTGGATCATCATGAAGTCACGAAAGGTCCATACTATCATTTTATTGGGAGTGATTTGAATGAGAAATGGCCGAAAACCGATGTGACATTTCTTTTGTAGTGTAAGCCTCAGTGAGAACTGCACCTTCGTCTATGAGCAGACGAACGATGGACTCATTTCCCGACTCCGTTGCTGCGCGTAGTGCGCTGCCGTAGCTTTCCCCAGACGCGTTCACGTCCGCCCCATTGTTAATGAGCAAGCGAACAATGTCCTCGTTTCCAGCCTCCGATGCTGCCTGCAGTGGGCTGCCGAAGTCTTGGTTCACGGCATTTACATCCGCCCCGCTGTCGATGAGTAATTGAACTATGTCCCTGTGGCCCTGAAACGAGGCCACCCGCAGTGCACTGCCGTGGTCTCCCATTGCATTCACATCTGCCCCATTTTCGATGAGCAGACGAATGATGCCCTCGTGGCCCGGATACGAGGCTGCTTGCAAGGCACTGTTGTATCCCAAGAAGTCGAATCTTTGTTCCACGCCTGGGAGACCGGATGAAGCTGCAAATGTGCTTTCTACCACATATCCCCAGGCGTCTGCATTCACTTCCGCCCCATTCTCCAGTAGAAGTCGAGTTATGGCCTCGTGTCCATTCACCGATGCTGCCTGGAGTGCACTATGGCCACCTCTGAGCCCTAGCGCATTGACATTGGCACCATTGCTGATAAGAAATTTGACCACCTCCTCGCGCCCTTGTTCTGCTGCCACTTTCAGACAACCGCAATTCACATCGGCACCATTTTCAATCAGAAGGCGGGCTATCTGAATGTAACCGCAGGAGGAGGCAATACCGAGGGGAGAAATTCCCGTGGTATTCGCGGCACTTGGGGATACCCCGCACTCGAGCAAGTGTTTGGTGATATCCTGAAGGTTCGCCGATGCAGCAATCCACAGGGGAGCTGCTTGTGGGTGGTAATGGGCCAAACCCCAAGGAGGTGCGCACCACAGAGATCTAGCCCGGTAGTAAAGTGACTCTCCCTGTTCCAGAAAGGTTATAATCATATCCCTCGCAGCTGTTTCAGGCCGTCCGACTGCGTGTACAAGACAGAATTGAGCATACTCCAGGAGTACCCCATCCCATTCCGATCTTGAAGAAATCGGTGGTGGTCGACGCCGTTGGAGAGTGAGGGGCGTGGGTTCAGACAAGGCCGGCATCACCGCGGATCCTGCGCGGAATTCGTCGAATGCCAGATATCTCAGAAGCGCGACAGTGATTATTGTATGTGGGTCTGGGTGTCGACGGTCCTGGATACCATCCAGGTATCCTTGTGCAGTATAGTGCACGAGGCGGAACGTAGGGGGGAAGGTAGATTGATCCACAATCAACAGGCCAGCACAGACGGATAAAATGGTGCTGATTTCCAGAATATTGTCGGGATCGAGCCGCTTCGCTCCTGGTTCAATGGCCAGGGCGACTCGAAGTTCTGAAACGGATAACACTCTTTTCGCATTTGCAACCCAGGTCAAGGCTGAATCGGCAATCATCCTATCCTCCTCATTCTGGCAATCTATTCGCTCCATCGCTTCGTCGTAGGTCTTCTCCAGGTCTTTGGGTAATTTCCCCAGAGCTTCTCGGAGATTTTTAATTGTGCCCTTCGCTGCAAGAGACTCGATTTGCAGTTTTGCAAGTAAAAACCTGGCAAATGACCATTCAGAAAGTGTTCTCCACGCTGGACGTCCGCGCTTACATTCCACCGACATTTCCTATAATTTTTCTAATAATTTCTTCTCGTAGTTCCGTACGCGATCCAACATGCATCGACAGACGCGAGGATTTTTGAATCCAATCCTCCAGATATATTCGAATATCCTCTTCAGGCGCGCGAATCTGCAGGACACCTATATCTGGGGAGGACACGCGGAGAGTAATGTGGGGACGCGAAGTGAACATCAGCCGCACAGTGGAACCCAGGAGGGTTAGATGTTCCAAGAGAATATTCCGGTCGTCCTCCGGATATTCGTCGAGGGCATCAACGACAATATAAACGATCGACCATTGCGCCACAACCGAGCGGAGAGTTTCATAAATTTCGACAAACGAGGGTCTGGTCCCTTTCTTGGAATGCTTTTCGTACAGGTCTAGTTCCAGTGAGGATATCGTTCTGTTCACTACAAGTTGCCTCCACACACTGGCGAGGAGAGTCGAAGGGGTTTGTGCGCCTGTTTCCCGGTAATTGAGATAGACGGACGCTACACCGATATTCCGGCTTCCAAAGAGACCTTCGAGATGATCAACAACCAAGGACCTGTGGTGATACGTACTTGGTAAAGCAAGGTAGGTCAAAACAAGCGCTCACGCAAGAAACGTTTTCCCGGCTCCAGCTATCGTTTTGGTTCAGGGGAGAAGAAATGGATGTGTGGGCCACGTACGCATCCCGCGGCACCAGAGAATCCTGAAAGTTCCCCCTTCCCACTGTTTGAACGTATTATCCGCAAGAAGCCACCGTCCGGTTCCCTGCTTTCGGACACGGGAAAGGTCTGCTTGTTTCTGGAAGAAATTGATTGATGAAAGCCAATCAATGATTTTCCCGCGCTGCTCAGCTACTAAAGTTTTGGTGCTGCGTTTACTCTTATGTGAAGGCGATACTTACCATTGTCGCGTCTTTGCTGGTCGCGGGCGGTGTCTACCATGGTAGTCAAAATTTCTAGCTCCAACCGATGATTGTCGTTGACGGATCCCAAGGGAATGCCTACATACGACTATGATCTCGCTGTTGAGTGGCAAAATCTTCCGCGGACTTCAGCATGCCTAAAACGAATGTGTGAATCCAAATGGCTGCCTTCATTTGGTTTGCTCACTGTCGTGAGCGAGACCATGCTGATGACAAGCATCCCTTCAAATTTATTAGCAGGATGGTGAATGCCATTGAGTGCAGGCGAACCAGATGCCCAATAATAACCAGCTGCTGAGCAAAGTCTTGAATTGCTCGAACTTATCGAGATAATCCTTCGACTCCTTCTTGTTCCACAATGTCCACGTCACGCGCTTTGAAAACCTCGAAAAACCGCTGTCTGCAGCCTTCGGCAACTTGTCGACGAACTGCTGCATCACCGTCGTGAAAGACGCCAGAGGCTTGCTCATGCGGTCCATGTTCGTATTCGACTGGCTGCTTCGTATGCGGTTTTCTAGTTCCCTAAGAAGCGGCCGGAGGGTATCCATCTCTGAAAGTAGCGTCTGCTGTTCTTGTGGTGCATGACGGAAGTCTTGAATGTAGTCGCGCGCCTTGAGCGCGGTGTCTACAAGCTGTAGAGCGCCGCAGACTATGCCAAGTGTGTCCGCCATGGTGCTTGAAGTTGAGGTCGGAGCGAAGTGAGGTTGAGGAGTTATATTCCCATGGGCCCAATCAGAAAATCCGTCAGGAAGTCGAGAAGATCTGTCAGTGTCAAAGTGTGATGAGAAGACGTGTCACCGTTCCTCCCAATCAGAAAATCCGTCGGTCGCTGAGGGGTCCTGAATAATATGTACTTGAGTACGTCTGTGCACCACTCACAGCTTCTTGCATAGTAAGAAACGGTAATAGAATACGGTGAACATGTATTGCGAGAATCGACATCCTGCGACCCATCAGAAGATCTCTCAGTCGAGAAGATCTGTCTGATCGCACCCAACAAAACGCACGACAGCGTGGGACTCTTTGTGCCCGCTCTCGCCCAGTGAGCCATCATCACGGTGATGATAACCCCCGCCGCCGCGCCGCGCGACAACGTTGACTGCAACAAAGCTAGGGCTCCTGGCCGTACCGTATACGGGGACGGCCGTCAATCTGACGGGTAATTACGGCTGAATCCGTTCCGTATCCCGTCCTAGTCTCGGCGGGCACAGCCCCTCATGACATCCCACTTTGGGAACCCTGTCATGAGGGTCTGGGCATAAGCGCGGCCCAGTAACCGTACCCTTCCCTTATCAATTTATGATCCCATTTTCCCACACTTTACGGCTCTGCCCTGCTCTGGTTTGTAGCCTGGTGTTCTAGGGGTTTTCTCATATCCATTCAGAAACTGTTTTTTGGGTTTTCGGGGTGCTAGTGGGTTTCCTGGTGAGTCAAGTACTGTGCTAGCAGGGACCTGGGCAAGATTGGGCAGGGACGGGGTTCGCCGACACCCTGTATCAAGAGATGGGGGCCAGCCACCTCTGCGGCCCGAGTTTTGGTTCATTGTGGGCTCCAAATGGGATATGAGCGATTTATACAGTGAGGAGACACAGTCTAGAAGGCTTTCTGGGTGAATCTGTTGTGTGTGGCAGGAGGGAAGAGAGTATTCATGACTTTCCAGAGCCGTAAAGTGTGGGAAAATGGGATCATAAATTGATAAGGGAAGGGTACGGTTACTGGGCCGCGCTTATGCCCAGACCCTCATGACAGGGTTCCCAAAGTGGGATGTCATGAGGGGCTGTGCCCGCCGAGACTAATCCCGTCCCGTCGAACAAAAATCTGAAGCAGCGACGGTACGGTACGGGTTGAAAACGGCCGTAAACGGAAAGTACGGAAGCAATAAATCATAATTGGGCGCTCATACAACGACACAGGATCCCTACATACCTCCCGTTAGCTCCCTAACAGCGAGACGCGCAAGCCGGAGGCGCTGTTTCACAATCATCAACGTTCTGATAGTGTCTGGTTTCAGGCTGGCGCGGCGAAGAGAAATTGTGTCCCGACCACCAGAGAAAATGTGCTCGATGGCGACAGCGGAGCCTTGGAGGAATCCGGAGTCAGGGGTGAAAAATATGTTGAAATAAAGGAACTTACCAGGAATTGTGAGAATGTCACGCGCAAGACAAAACAAATTTGGGAACTGAGCGCGACGCCCGAACCACCACTCTATTGGATCACAGAGGTCGAAGTCTTCGCGCGGGAGTTTGTAGTACTGCTGAAGTTCGTCGATAACCGCGCGGTCCTTGACACGATAGCGGGCGGCAAAGTCCTTCTGCGGGGATCCTTTCTGGTGGGTCAAAGACATTTCCGGCACCTGTACTTGGCGGGAGAGAGTCCGGTTGGCGTAGTTCTGTTGGAAGTAGTAATTTAGACGGTCCTTCGCGCTCTGGAGATGGTCTAAGAGGTCGGTATCGCCTTCAAAGTCGGCCCGGAGTCCGTCGTAAGAAATGCGCGGATCGAGAACTAAAACATAGTCACTGAATTGAATTTAATTTCGAGAGCTAAACCACTTACGTGCAGCCCAAGTATAGTATGGCGACTGATCAAACTTATAATAATAGTCGCTCAACTTTCGATGGGCTTCGAGCAGCCCATTGCGCAGGACTGAGGGAGTCCCAATCGGAAGTCGTAGTCCTCCTCATCCGAGGAGAAGGCAGCAGGCTGAGGGTTGGCCTTGGGAGCGGCCTTGCGAGCAACAGGCGCTCGCCCCTTGGATGCAACGGAGTTGCCTTCTTCATCTTCCTTCTCAGCGGCGAGGGACTTGGTAAGTTTGTCGGTCTGCCTCGAGCGCGTACTACGGCGAGGTTCTGAGTGTTGATAAGCAATATGTGTGAGTGTAAGGTCGACGAGGAATGCGTGCCTTTAGTCGACGGGAGTGGGGTCTCGTCGGATGCTGAGTCGTAACAGAGGATCTCTTCTGCAGGAAGAGAATTGCCGCTGGCATTGAGAGCACACTGGTTGCTCATTTTGATAAACAGGGGGGAATAGCCTGTATTTCCTTGGATCTTGCGAGCCACTTTTATAGAATCGCTCTGGCCAAGATGACGAGTGAATAAGGGTCCTGGATAACCGTCCTCGTGGGGGAAGGACAGGCATGGGCGCGACCAATGAAAATGCTTGCCTCACAGTAAAATGCTCGAGGCGAGTCCTAGGAGCTCAAGCAGTGGGGTTAAAGGCCCTAAGAGATACATGAGCGCGACCAATGAAAAAAATTCAAGCATTAACCGACAGTAAACTGCTCAATCTGCACCACGGCTGGCCTAAAGTCGCGGGTAGTTCCGAGAAAATCAGCATTCTGAGCTCGAGACGAGGACTTGGTTGTCAAGAGATGGGGATAATCTGGTGGATGGCGCGGTCTGAGCGCACGCCGTAGAAAGATCCCGAGTCTTGACTAAACTGGGGTGAGACAGGGTCGTGCACCCTTTGCGATAAAAGTAGCGATTCGAGGCGGTGATCATGATCAAATAAATCATCTGGTTTCACCAGATGGTTGGAGATGTTTAAAAAGAGCGAAAATAAGCAGACAGTCCCAAGAGTTTCTTGAGGAGCCTGAGGGTACAAAATTGGAGCACATCGTTTCTGGAAAGATAGTAGTCCAGAGAAAGAAAGAGGAGCCTGGTGGCTTATCCACGGGTACACACAGGAGGTGAATGAAAAGCAATAGGGACAAAGGAGCACTGAACGCGAGGAATCCAGAGGCATGCACGTCGTTGCCAAGCCGTGAATATTACTAGATCAATTTCGCTTGAGTTCCGCCCCATTTGCTTGGATTTTTGACAGCCGTATAATACGGTTTCCTGCCATATACGGCCGTAATTTTGACGGGTATTACGGTGTACGGTACGGCATATGCCGTCCCGTCGAACGAGAGTCTCAGAGGCCCGACGGGACGGTACGGGTGCCGAGTTACGGAACCCGTATAACCGTCGTGTACGGTTACGGTCAGGAGCCCTAAACAAAGCGCTGTTGGGTGCGATCAGACAGATCTTCTCGACTGAGAGATCTTCTGATGGGTCGCAGGATTTCGATTCTCGCAATACATGTTCACTGTATTCTATTACCGTTTCTTACTATGCAAGAAGCTGCGAGTGCACAGATGTATTCAAGTACATATTATTCAGGACCCCTCAGCGACCGACGGATTTTCTGATTGGGAGGAACGGTGACACGTCTTCTCATCACACTTTGACACTGACAGATCTTCTCGACTTCCTGACGGATTTTCTGATTGGGCCCATGGGAATATAACTCCTCAACCTCACTCGCTCCGACCTCAACTTCAAGCACCATGGCGGACACACTTGGCATAGTCTACGGCGCTACAGCTTGTAGACACCGCGCTCAAGACGCGTGACTACTTGGAAGGTGTTTGCCAGTTCCCGTGGTAACGAAACGTAAGACATTCCTATTTTTATCGTGATCGGCGGCTCCACAGCTAGCACCGAAGCGAGATGTATTTAATATTGATACCCCCATGCTCAAGTACGTTTCTCGCAGCCAGTCAAATATCGGGCTCGCCATTCCCAGTCTCGAGAACTTGAGCCACATCGTGGCATGATCTGTTGAAGGGAACGCGTTGGTTGCGTCAATCGCCGCAACGTAGACTTGATGTAGATTGTCTTGGGGGGATTGTTCGTCGTCCGAGGAAAAGGAATGTATTTATATGTGCAAATTAGGCACTCTCAAAATGCAGGGCGGATATTCCGAAGCATGACAACGGCCAGAGCGACGTAGCTGGAAGGCATCGAGAATATTAGACCACCCCAGAATATCCTTCAAAAGACACACTAGCCCTTCGCTTGGAATCATAGCTGAATGACATGAGAAACACTCCAACAGTTCTTGAAAGTAAACCTCGAGGGAATCTGGTCGTGAATGCATATGGCTGCCCATATGAGCACTGGGTAATAGGGCATAGCACGAGTCCACTCGCGAGTGACTCAGATCCGTGACCACGGGTAGCTGCGTTCAAAGCTGTTGAACTCGGATCCGCGGTCACTAGACCCGCGAGTTGAACAGGTACTCGCGGGTTTTGAAAAACTCGCGAGCACTTGCGAGTACCTGTGAGTCTCGTGGGTATTTTCCATGCATTATGGCCAAGACCTGTCTTTTATTCAAAATTTATTGCTCCAAGCACCATTCAAAAAGCGTTCAACCACTCTAGAGTGATCTGAGGGTCCTCGAAGACAATTCAAAGCTGTCAATGCACTCAAAAAACGCCCAAATACCAGCGGGTTTGGAGCAGTGTTCTCCTTAAGCGCCTATTAAGGGTGCGGTTTATCATTAAGACCTTAAAGCTTAGTAAGGGCTTGTTATTAAGGGCAAATTAAGGCCTTAAGGAAAAAAAATCTCGCTCATTTCAGCGGTACAACGGAAAAATACCTCTAATGCGGGTTCTTCCTCGGAGTGCTCAGCTGCAAGCAGTTCCCATCAATAGTTCCTCCCGAGTGAAGGCCTTTCGCGGCGCTCGGCGCGGTGGATTGGCAATTTCCCCTCCGAAAAGTCGCTCCAGAGTGCATGGAAGCCACTTCCGCGCACCTGGCACAGCTGGGGGCTCAACAACGTCAGTGGATCCTGACTCATCATCCATCTCCATCTCCATTTCCGCCCTGCCGCGCGTCGACCATCCATTTGACGCCAGGCACTCTGTGAGTTCACCAAACCGCGAGAGCTGATCGCTTCGTCCTCGGATTCGTCATCGTTCTTGACGATGTCGGCATACTGCGGTACCGCAATGAGACCGGCAACCCGAGTGTCGTCATGGTTCTTCCGTTTCTCGCGGGGGTCGATGAAGCCCGCGACAGTGTGCTCAGCTCGAATTGCGGCACCGACCTACAGAGAAATAAGGCCAATGTAACAAGAAACAAAAAAGTCAGCTTACCTTAGACATCTATTCCATTTTCTTGGATGTAAGGCGATTGCGCAGTCGAGTTTTCTTTATTTTGAAGTCAGAGAAATCGCGCTCGTTCCCCGCCTGATTGACGGCGACACCTAGACATAAAATGGCAAAGTCGGCCAGCTCCCGAACGTCAGGATCGCCTCGCATGTTCTCCCACACGAGGATTGGGTCCTGTCCCTGTGAACGAACATTTGATCAGTTTCTGACACAGAAGGAACTCAAGATGAAACCCTCACATGTATCTTTTCGAAACTGGCACGGTCTTCTTCAAATTCCGCAAAGATGCCCATGCCGCTCATGTACTTGAGGAAAGCTTGAGAAACTTGCCCCTCTTTGGTCGATTTTTCAGCGTCCAACTCAGTCTGCTAAGTCGCGGTAAGTGGACTCGGCGGCGGACAGGATTTAATTCGACAACAGAGCTATTCAGTTCAACATCAGCGGTGGAACGAGTCGAGAAGGAAACAAGGGCATTACCCGCATCAAAATCGTCCTCAAACCGAAGACAGACGCACCCGCCTGAGAACCGAGGCGGGAAATCTTCTCAAACGGATTCAATACCATCGTGATGACAAAAAAGTCTTGATCCATGGCTGCCCTAGTCCGTGTTTTGATGGCAGGTCGCCATGGGCGGTCAAATCATGGAGATACATCAGACACGTGACGCACAAACAAGCTCGCGACAACGGCGACGCGCCTTTCGTATACACGCGTAGATGACTGCTATATGGCTGTTTTCACAGCTGTATTTCTTTTGGAACCTTCCTGGCATCTATTCCTTCCATTTTTATACCCCTGAGGGCTTCACTTTGGTCCGAAAAATCTTGCTTGGAGTCCTGCCCACATTCGAGCCTCGGGAGTTTCAGTTTCGACAAAGCCAAAGCCTGTGTAGTACTCCACTTGCAGTGTCATCACAGGTAGCGAAAACAGGCATCCTGTTATGGCCCAGACTCGGAGGAGTCGACAGAGGGAGGGGGATATTGTGGTGTGTAATGTGTGATCCAAATATTATTCCCTTGGGCAGGATCCATCGCCGATGCATCCAAAGTTGCGGTGTGAGCCGCGCCTTCCCCGCCTGTGACGCCTGTGGCCCCGACGCCTGTGACGCCTGTGGCCCCAATGCCCGTGACGCCCGTGGTCCCAACACCCGTGACGCCCGTGGCCCCAACGCCTGTGACGCCCGTGGCCTCAACGCCGCTGCCTGCTGTCCCAACGCCGCTGCCGCAGGTGACCATGTTTTTCCCCGACTCGCGGCCCTCGATGCAGCCTCTGCAGCCTCCTGTTGGCCAGGCCAAGAAGACGATCGCAGGGCGCAAGACACCTCCCTCCAAAAAGAGTGCTTCCAAGACCAGCCCCAGGAAGGCCGCCGAGAACGAGGCGGCAGCAAAAACAGCTCAGGACGTGGCGGCAGAGAAGGACGCCGTGCAGAAGAAGCGTGGGAAGCCTCCAAAGCAGGCGCCGACGCTGGCGGACGTCATGAACGAGAAGGACTCTGCTGTCACACACGCCTACAGCATCATGAATAACAACCACACCAGAGCTCGACAGGCCGCGGCGGCCGCAAAGGCGGCGGAGGAGGCAGAGGCGGAGAAGGCCCGTGCAGCGCAGATTGCGAAGGGCTGGATGCCCGGGCGCGAGGAGGGAACAGTGGTGCTGCTGCGCGCTAGGAAGCCGCGAGCGCATCCTGACGGTACGTTGCTGCCCCGAGTAGGCGAGGTGGCCGCTCGCCGGCTTGATGCATGTGAGAAGGCGCTGCTGGAGCGGGTGGCTGCGGAGAAGAGAAAGGCGGCAGCTGCGCCGTCGTCTTCAAAGGCTCCGAGTCGCAAAAAGTGGGTTTCCTCTTTTGGGTAGCTGATTTCGCTTCTGACTTAGTCACAGACGTAAGGCGTAATGCGCCCTAGATTTCTTTCCCTGGCGGCGCTGCTCAACCAGCACGACAACTCTCCAACAAGCGGTCCCCACGTCGTCGTCCTCAACGGGCCTGTGACTTGTAATAGATTGGTTGTGTTAGTTTCCATGTGTCGTTCTAAGAAATTCAGATTATGTCAGATCCAAATTCAGATTGAAACCATTAAGCTCATTGAGGGAGCAGGGGAGACCGTGTAAGATATGTGATATGTGATACGAAAACGGAGGCGTCAAAAAAAACATGATCTACAGAAAAAAGTATGAAGTAGAAAAAGGGCACCCTCTATGCGGTTTGAACCAGGGATCTCCCGAGACTCCAAACCAATGCGATTACCAGTGCATCAACCAGCTGCGCTAGGGTGCACCTTGAGAGGTGTGCCCTACTATGAGGTTTGACATGGCGACACCCCGTGGCAGTCAACAGAGAAAAAAAACACAAGTCAGTCTTTGTTACAACGCAGTTGTTGATGGCAATAACTTACCAAGCTATGTCTTAGTCCCGGGATTGGAGACGTTCCAGGGATTGGTGATATACCAGAAGGCGTTGTGGCGACGCAACAGATTTGTGAGAGTGCCTTGAGGCTTGAATGCGGATGGGAACGGCAAGGTGTCCCGAAGGCTATTTGGGGCGGCATGATTGCGATTCAACTCAAGAGTCTGACAGATCCTGTCAATCAGCTTCCAGTGTTCTCACGCCTCACTTGGCAGCAATTGGGGCGACTTACGCACAGAATTATTGAGAAAATGTTGATAAACAGGAAGAGCAGGGGAAAGAGCGCAGTTGAATTGATAAGGGCACAATGTAATGCATGGTGAGCGTAAGATTGTTTATATTCCGCAATATGCGGCAGCAACGGCAGAGGGCGGCGGGTATGGCGGGCGCAGTGAAGGCACAGGTGCTGAGAAGAGGTCAGGGTGTTTGATTGGACCAAGGGTACGAGGGAGGGAAAGGAGAAAAAAATTGCGTACAAAGAACCCGGTTTCCATTTCAAACCCCCCCCGAGTGGCGGCGACAACGGCGAGCACAGTGGCGTGGTTCCTCTGGAAAGCAGGCGGGGCGTTGGTTTAGCACCAGGCTACGTAGGGGTAAGATATTTGAGGGTGCCATGCAATCGAGCCAGCTTTTATGCTCGATCCTGCCAGGTGCTGGGTGTGACAAAACGACAAACACCAGGCCGACGAGCCCAATTCAAGAGCTGAGACGGGTGGGGGTCGACAGGAGAGGAAGCGGGTGTCTTGTAACGGAGGGGATGGGGCGAGGGATGGCCCCGAAGCCCGTAGAGGGGCCGCGCAGTGGAGGGAGGGGAGGAGTGATGGGATCGTAACAACCATAAATAGCGCACCCATTTGGGTCTATATCCGAACACCATCATTCTGGCGGGAGGGTGGGCTAAGCGAGCGAAGGCGGGCTAAGTGAGCGAGGCGGTGAGCGGCGAAATTGCGAGGCGCATCCACGTGCGGAAAAGGAAGGTGAGCTGATGTATCAGGACCCTCGCTGGCTTAGAAGTTTTGATGTATCACCACTCACCGCTAATCAGGGGACTGCTGATAGATCATAACACCGCATACACCTGACTTCGTTACTTCGCTTAGCTTTGCTTAGCGTTGCGAAAGTGCGTGAGTTTGATTGCTTTCCGTGAAAGTTCGTGACTTCGGTTGGATTTAGCAGAACTTCGTTACTTCGTCTGTACACTGTGAAGGTTCGTTACTTAGTGCGCCAACAATCGCCACATGACCGCGTCCATCCATGTGGCTAGAGTTCACGGTCCGTCGTTGCCATAGTGCACGCTAGGAATGTGCCGTGTTTCTGCACACAAGCACAGTATATTCTGGGCAAATGTGCCGGGCTTGAACCAATGTACCGTGCATACAGTGGAATGTGCCATGCTTGGAATGTATCTACGGTTCGAGTTTCGTCGCTCCCGGAGTTGCGGCAAAGTGTGCACAAAGGTACGGCACATGAGATGCCGCACTTCAAGTTGGCGGCAAGGTTCCGTAGTTGCTGCTGATGTGCTGTATATTGGTGTGTGTGCCATGCTTCAAAGTGCCATGTGTGCCGATGCCGACTTGAATACAGCGATGTTGGTGTACCCACTTCCGGGATTTGCCGTGCTGGCTTGAGGACAGGATCCTTATAAAGTCTATTTTTTGTGATCACAAGATTGCGCGACACACTGCGATTGAGTAGTTTTTCAAGAGAGTTAAATTGCAGTGATACCACTGTACAGTGTGTAGTTTAAAGTCGCTATTCTACGGACTCATGTTAACGATTTTGCTATGTTGCCCCGGCCTGAGGGTACCAGTGGAAAATTAGGTCCCCCACAAGAGAGCAACATGTTTACTGAAAGAAATCTGTTAATGATACTATACTCCCTTCTATGCAAGAAAAAAATCAGCCTGTGAGTGAATGATCGGAACAGAACTTCCCGCAGCTCTGGTTTCCAAGTTGCACGCAGGGGAGTACAGTGCCCCGTGCACGAGCGCAATTGTTGCGTGGTGCAGCAGAGGGCAGCAGGCAGGGACAAACTGTTGGAAAGTGACCTGCTCGGAACATCCTTCTCAGAGGCATGAAAATACTAAACCTGACTGGTGGAATCCAAGTTCAAGGCAAAATTTACGATACTACAAATCCAGCACAGAGGTATGGATTGTGGGCGCCGCTTGCAAACGGCATTGACTTGTTAATACTACGACTCGAAGACCACGATGCCGACGTACTTCAAGTTTTGACTACAGCATCTGCTCCTTCTGTCCTCTACTGTTTTCCACGGGGCAACGTTGGCGAGGACATGAGGCGGCCGGTTGGGCAAATGGGTGTGCGAGCGAATGAAGGGAGGGATGGTGGTAGTAGGGAAGGAAGAATTATTCAGTACACTCAAACAATACATACACTTACCATGCGCGCAGCCGGAAGTGACGAGCTTTCACCAAATTTTAGCCAAAGTGACGAGCTTTCTCAGAAATCCGTCGAAATGACGAACTTTCATGGTTTTCCACCAAACTCACGAACATTCTCATTCTTAAGCGAAGTAACGAAGTGACGAAGATTGGTACTACTTGCCAGGCTGCGCTGCTCGACATGCACGGAAAGGCTGATGTTCGTGTTATCCCAACTTATCGCGTGGCCACTTCTCACTGCTAACTGAGCACGTCGCATTTGTCTGTTGGCTAGTGTCGAGTGTGTTGTCTTGACAGAATTGTAGGAAAGATTCATCCCGGCGTGTGTGAGGGTGTCGACGACTTTGCGGGGCATGCCCAAACTGGGGAAGTATAAGCTGCAAGGGATAGCGCAAAGGTTATTGTTTTCAGATCGAGTCTTAGCTAGCTGCGCCTGTATCATCGTGACAAGCTAACGAATAGTTAGCCAGTGTGAAAGCTTCTTTTGCCCGCGCTTGTCCTAAGAAACCAGATTTAGCAGGTTTTCAAGGCCTTGGCTCCGATAGAATCCGTCAGCATTATCGCGATAGACGTCTTGTGACACAAGAAGTGTCGCAACTAGCTCGATTGGCAACATCCTCATCTCCTTCAGAATCTTCACCACTGACAGAATTTTGACCACCAGAGGTATTGTATGTGTGGCATAGATCCACGCTAGAGCACAGGGAAACATATTGGCGCTTGGGACGGCACCAGCAGCAGTGTTATTCGTCATCATCGTGCCCAGCTGATCCTTCGCGATAACGGGATTCTGGGCCTATTTCGGGGCCGCTGAGCTGTCGAATACGCGCCGGTGATGTCGCAGATGCCGTATGCAAGAGTAGGAGCGAGAGGAAGCAGGGGGAAGAGAAATAGAGAGCGTAAAGCGAAGAGTAGCGGAAAGGGCCAGTGATGCCGAGATCGCCACCGCCTAAATTTGAAACTCCGGGCTCAGCCCTTTTGTTTGTCCTGAGTTGTACCAGCCTGCCTACGGCAAAGTGCTCGCCACATTTTTTTGCCACTTGTAGGCAGGCTGGTAACGAGCCTACATGTCAAGATAGTCGCTCGTGGATGTCACATCACCATGCAGAACTTTCCTGCGATTTTATCTCCCTGTCTGCTGGCGGTGGGATTAGACGAGCACAGTTACCAGAGCCGACCGTGAGATTCAGGCACTATTCGGGCACATCGACCAACCATTCAAGGTGTGACCACGGCCAATGTGTTAGTTGCTGAAGATGCCCATAGTATGAAACATACCTACACCCTTCTCCCAACATAAATTTCAGGGTCTTTATGTGGCAGAAGTAACTTTCAAACGCTCAGGAGGCTCCAAACACCAAGTGCAACCTACGATGGATATCCGACGCTGAGACATAATTCCAATCGGTACCTCGTCCATCCCTTCAACTTGTAAGCCCCTAACCTCGTCGAAAAGACCTCCAGCATGACCGCCCACTCAAAGGGGCTACTTATGGTGGGTTTAACAACATGTTCAGTAGTCATTTCTCGGAAGTCCCTTCGAATGAACGGAGACACATTTCTAGCATCCAAAGTTACATGCTTCGTGAATAACTATATACTTCCTCCTCACGTGTCGCGAACATTTAAATCTCTGCTTTAATTGCACTTTCATTGGGCAGGCGTATACAGTGTTTTGATCTATCAGCAGTCCCCTGATTAGCGGTGAGTTGTGATACATCAATGCCTCTAAGCCAGGGAGGGTGCTGATACATCAGCTCACCTTCCTTTGCCGCACGTGCACGCACCTCGCCCGATTTCGCCGCTCACCGCCTTCGCTCGCTTGGCCCGCCTTCCCGCCAAAATGATGGCCCTCGGATATGGATCCAAATTTGTGCGTTGTTTACGGTTGTTACAATCCCATCACTCCCTCCCTCCCTCCATTGCGCGGGCCCCCCTGCGGCCTTGGGGCCGTCCCTCACCCCGCCCCTCCGTAATCATACACCCCAGACCCTCTTCAGTCGTTTTACACCTCTCGTAGTCCTCGAATCAGGCTCGTTCGTCCAGCGTTTGTCGTTCCGTCGCACCCAGCACCCAGCAGTATCCAGCATAAAAGCCGGCTCGTTTGCGTGGGGCCTCTGCAATTTTCCCCCCTCGTATCCTTGTGTTAATAAAACACCCTGCGCTCTTTACAGAGGACCTGTGCTTCCACCGCGCCCGCTGTCGCCGCCGCTACTCCCGGGGGGAATTTCGAAATGGGAACCGGTCTTTTGGTGCGGGGGCTTTTTCCTACTGCCCCATCGTACCATTTCCTCAATAAAACACCCTGCCCTCTTTGCAGAGGAGCTGCGCTTCCACCGCGCCCGCTGTCGCCGCTGCTACTCCCGGGGGGGATTTCGAAATGGACACCGGTTTTTTTGGTACGGGGGCTTTTCCCTACTGCCCCATCGTACCATTGCCTCAATAAAACACCCTCCCGTCGTTTCAGAGGGGTTGCTCCCTGACTGCGCTTGCCGTCACCGTCGCTGTCGCCGCGACCGTTTTCTTTTGCCGCGCCATAGAAGCAATCCCTTTGGGAAGGTGATTGACATGATCTGTCAATGCCATGGGAACAAACCGCATGCACGCCACCGATAGCCGCCGCTTAGCACTTGCTCCCAAAACACTGCACGCCCACCCGCACTCATGGCAATCTCTTACCAAACATTTTCCTTCAGCCACAAAGTGCCGTGGTATATCTCCAATTCCAGGACTAACCCGCATGATTTGTAGGTTATGATGATATGTAGGTTATGATTATTGACACGGATTATATTCACTATACGCGCCCCAACGTAGTACGGTAACTAAGAATGACTTGTCTTTTTTCTTCCATGTTGAAATTTTGCCACTGAAACCACATACCTTATACCTTATAAGGTGCACTCTGAATAAGTGCACCTTAGCACAGCCGGTTGATGCGCTGGGAATCACATTGTTTCGAATAGCAGGAGATCCTTCGTTCGATTCGTGCAGAGGGTGCACTTTTGCTACATCGACACCGTCTTTTTTTTTACGACTTTTTTACGACTTCTTTGCCTCAGTTGCGTCTTTTTCTAAATCTGACATACAGGTCTCATACTCGTTCTCACAAATTCCTCCTGCTCCCTCAGTGAACGTTGTGATTTCAATCCGAATTGGTAGAACATCACGACGCACAAAAACTATGACAAATTATATTCTACTCTAAAGTCACGGGCCCGTTGAGGACGAGGAAGAGAAGGGGACTCGTTGAGGAGCTGTTGGGAACTGTTGGCGCTGGGTGAGCAGCACCGGCGAGAAACAATCCAGAGGAGCATCACGTCTTGAGTCTGTGACTAAGTCAGAAGCAAAATCAGTTGCCAAAAAAGGAAACCCACTTTTTACTGCTCGAAGCCTTCGAAGACGATGGCGCAGCTGCCGCCTTTCTCTTCTCCGCAGAAGCGCGCTCCAGCAGCGCCTTCTCACATGCATCAAGCCGGCGAGCGGCAACCTCGCCTACTCGGGGCGGTAACGTACCGTCAGGATGGGCTCGCGGCTTCCTGGCGCGCAGCAACACCACCGATCCTTCCACCGGCCCCGGCATCCAGCCCTTCGCCATCTGCGCTGCACGTGCCTTCTCCGCCTCTGCCTTCTCCGCAGCCTTCGCCTGCGCCACGGCCTGCCGCGCTCTGCCGCGATTGTTATTCGTGATGCTGTACATGGGGGTGGCGTCAGAGGACTCTTTGTTCGTCACATCCGCCAGCAGAGGCCTCCCGCGCTTCTTCTGCACGACATCCTGCGCTACCGCCGCATTTTGAGCTGCTTTCGCTGCCGCCTCGTTGTCGGCGGCCTTCCCGAGGCTGGTCTTGGACGCGCTCTTTTTTGACGCGGGTGTTTTGCGTCCCGGTTTCGTCTTCTTCACCTGGTCGACAGGAGGCCGCGTAAAGGGTCGAGATTCGGGGAAAATCATGGTCCTTGGGGGCGGGGCCATGGGAGAGGTCTGAGTACTTGGCGTCGGGGAAGCAGCCGACGTCGTGGCGTGCTGGGTGGGCGAGATAACGGGTGTCGCGCGCGGGGAAGGCACAGCATTCGAGGCAGCAGGCAGCGTCGTCTGCTGGGCGGGCGGGGCAACGGGCGTCGCGCGTGGGGAAGGCACAGCGTTCGAGGCAGCAGGGTGCATCGTCTGCTGGGCGGGCGGAGCAACGGGCGTCGCATGCGGGGAAGGCACGGCGTTGCCCATGAGCGCGAGTTGAGCGGCGTTGGGTAGAGGAGTGAAGGGGGGAAGGCTCGAGGCAGGTTGGGAACCGGCAGAGGTAGGTACCTGCCTCTGGAGCCCATCAAAGAGGGGACTCAGCCTGAACAACGGCGGTGCCGGCACCACGCCAGCCCCGCGAAACGCAGGCCTCGGGCGTGGGCGCATTGGCGAAGCCTCGGGGCCAAGAAGGCGTGGATTGATCGGCGGCACCATGGTTGCCCCCCCAGTCGCTCTTCCGCTCTCAGAGTCGGAACCCGCATTTCCGCTGTTCATCGCCTCAGCGCCAACTCAAAGTAGCTCAAATAGGAAAACCCACCCGTCGTCAGGTAAGTCCCCTCCAAAATCAAGGTCATCTGGCATCTGTCCACCGCTCCAGCAGCAGTCGCCGTGGCAGGTGCCGCCGTTGAAGTCTTTTTCTTCGCTTGCTTGTGCTTTGGCTTCGGTTTCGCGGCCAGTGCTGTCGGAGGTGGTGCTGGCGTCTGGATCACAGTTGCTGGCCGAGATGCGTCATTCGCATCGGGCGTTTTCACCTCCAACGCGCGTGCAAGACATTCTTCTGGAGCTGCAAACCCAAAAAGTCAGCGAGACCGCGACTTCACGCTCTGTCCGACTCACTGAACACCTGCCGCAGAAACCCCTCGAAAGCCTCTACCACGTTTTTGTCGAAGTCGACACACGAGTCTTCGAAGTCGTTCCCTGCCGGCGTTGTACCATGGCAGATGCTGGCGAGGAGTGGAAAGAAAGAGAGAATCAGGTGACCGAAAAGCGACCAAAAATGGTAACTTACATTTTCATACTCAAGGCGCCGCCCATCCTTGGATTCGCCCCTCCCACCAATGTTACACCTACCCATCTTGCTCCCTCGTACACGGCACCATGAGCCTTAGAGAAAAAGGCCTCCAACGAATCTATACCACTTCGCAGCAAATTGTCACCAATGTTATCACAAAATGAAACAAATCAATTACTCTTGGAGTTGCCCTGGCGTCTTCTCCTTCTCCTTCTCCGCCTCCTCTTCCCTCAATTTGGAAGCCCTCATCTCCTCTTTTTCCTTCTCGACCTCCACCAAAACAATTGCCCGTACCTCCTCAGATGCCTCCTTCCAGAGCGCCGAAACCACTCGCGTGCGCAACCGCATGCGCTGAGACCTGGGCGCCTTCGCTCGGGCAGCTTCAGAGCCATCCGCCTCATCGGTCCAGTCGTCCTCCTCGTCGTCGCGCTCGTTCAGCTTGTCGTACCCCGCAGTCGCCAAGGCTTCTTTGATGAGCTCGCGGTTGCGCCGCTGGAAGATCTCGACGGCCTGGTGGACTCGTTTCTTCGGCTTGGCCTTCAAATCAAAAAGCACGTCGACCATGGCTCCTAACTTCGCTGAATTCGCTGAACTGGCGTTTCCGATCTTTTTGCTTTGGTACTGAAACCAGTTTTCAAGTTTCTGGCCGCCACGGTAAGTATTTGTGCAATTGGCGGCAATTGTAGATGCTGGGCATGACTCGCCTTTTTTCGAGACAGAATCGCCGCCCCCAGGATCACGGTCTCCTCGTCGGTCAGTTTCCGGCAGTTCTCGTCGCCAGGAAGCGGTAGACCGAGCACGACATGCTCAGGGAAGTCTCGAAACCACTGGTGGTGCAGCGCCCCCCAAAACAGGTGAAGTTTTTTCTCGGCTTGTCGGCGCAGGTAATCGGCCACGAAACCATCGCGCAGCCATGCGAGTTGCTCGTCGGTTGCCCAGCTCTTCGGTGCCATACAAAAATTTTTGAGGAAAGATGAATGGGTGCGATTAAAAGGCGCAAAACTGAGTAGTTTTGAAACTTAATTTTCGAGGCTCATCAAAATCACGATCTCCGTTAGTTCGCGATCTCGTTGGTTTGCGATCTCGCCGCGATCTTGTCTTGATTTGAGGTTCACATGTCCCCCGATCGTTTCTTCATGCGCATCACGCACCCCATGTGCTCCACCCGCCATCGTTCGCATCCTGATCGCCTCCGTTCCTATCCTCCTCTTTTCCCTCATCTCCCGTTTTGTTTCTCTCCATGGCTGACATCCGAACCACGCCCGCCGCCTCAAGCCTAGCTGCAGAGCTGTCTGAAAACACGCCCTTGAGCCCGGCCGAAGAGCTGACTGCGCTCCGCTTCAAAGTCAGCTCGCTGTCCAAACTTGCGTTGGACCTCACTCGTTTGTGCATTGAAATCAACGGTAAGCTTCGCAGCCATTTTTTCTTCATTCTCTTCTCTGACGGCGTCTGGAATAGATGATGTTCCTCACATCGTCAAATCACACGTGGACGCGGCGGTAGCCAAAGTGGCTCGTGAGTTTAATCCCTGCCGCTCTTGACTCAGACGCCCATTGAATCCTGCATAGCCAAGTTCTACCACAGCGCCGCCCTGGCGCCCGACGAGCTGGAGGCCCTTTTCCCCGCCGGCTACGGCGACAACATCGCCTGGCACGTCGTGTGCATAGGTCGCCGGCCCGGTCTGTATGCCTCTTTGTGAGTGTCTAATCACTTGTCTGATGTTTCTCAACCATTGATGCTTTTCCCTAGCCCGGATGCCGACGACCAAGTCCGTGGCGTCCCCCGGGCAGTCCCCGCAAAAAAAAAAAGATAGCCGCCGCGAGGCGCTTCTGTACTACCGGGCCCAGTACGAGTTGGGAGAATGCGCGCGCATCTCAGAGGCCCGCCCTGCCTCACAAATTGATGTCGAGGTGGTTACCGCAGGACCTTAGTTAATTTTCCACACGCACCCTTTGCCGACGAATACAAACTTTCTTTGCCCTTGCGAATGAATAAGGGGACAGGTCGCTTCGGATGGAGAGGCAGAAAGAATACTTTCACATTTTGGGATCATCGGCGGCTTTCGGCCGCTCGGGGAATGTAGGTATGTGTGTGTTGCTGTGTGTGGCTACGTAAACTCATCGACTCGTACTCCTCCGCTCGCGAGCTGGTAAGTATTTCTTTTCGCCAGTCTTTCTTTTCCGTAGGCTGGCGATATCGAGGCTAGTGTGTCTGCTTGCAGAGCTCACACCCGGGCCCCTGCAGACGCGCTAGCCCCGACATCACCAGCCACCACGCCCCTGCTGCCAGCTTGCTCCCAGGTTTCTTCCCACAGGTTTCCCTCAATGTTGTGGCTGCCTAACACAACACGCCAGGTAGGTTTTTATTTTGCAAGCACTTCAGCCACGTTAATGAGCAAGACCCGTAGCGGCGCGGTCTTCGCGGCATGGACAGCGCCACTCGATTTTGGCTCCCTTCTCAGCCGTGCGGTGGCAGCAGAAACTGACGAGGATGTCGAGCCTGGAGACGAAGACCCGCCCTCAGATCACGACATGCCACTCGATGACGAGCCCCAACTCCCTGATCCCTGGAACGAGGTCGACGACTTGCCACCCGTGCCGCCTCCCAAACGCCGCCGCCCAGCCACCTTCGACGCCTGCCTTGCCACAGGAAAGCCTCTCACAGGCGCCCACCGCCGTCGCAAGGCTCGCTGCCTCCACAAAATCGAGGCCGAGGGACACCGCCCCCGCGCATCTGTTTGCTCCCGCCTCGCTTCGCAATCCGTCCCCATCACGATCCCTGACTTCGACACCTCAACTCTGCCTGCTGCTCAGGGCGCGTATGGCGGCAAGACAGAGCAGCCGGATGAGACGCGTGGCAAGAAAAAACACTGGACGGTTACGGAGCTCATCGCCTTGGGCTTGCAGCTCATAAAATGGGACGGAAGGTGCGATGCATTTTGACCGCCCGAATCCCCCAAAACAACGAGCCACAGAACAGCGCACCCCCTCGTAGACAGGGCCGGCCGCATTTTTGCCGTCTTGGCCGGACAACCTGACGACGACGACTCCTACACCGCGTCCGTGTCGGAGGCGTACACCTACATCAAGGCTTGTGGCGCCGCCACCCACTTTCCCCCCGAGATGCGCTGCCACCCGCCGCGGCCTCTTTGCGGCCATCAACGTAGGCCTCAACCTGGGCAAAGGCGCCACGGTTCCGTCCTGGCTCGACAACAAGAAGCACACGCAGCTGGTGTCTCAACTTCTTGGCAACTCGCACATCACCCGCATGGCCAACTTTGCAAGCTGTGGGTACACCCACGCCTGACTTTTTTTTCGCGCATTAAAGCCACCTCTCACTAGCCGCCTTTGCTACGTGGGCGCCCAGATTGCACCGCCATTATGTCGACAACAACGCAAGCTTGAGGACCTGCCTCCCTGACCTCCGGCGGCCGTTTCCACAATCGGTATTCGCCAGCGCCTCCTTCAACTTCGGCTGCATCTGCACCTACAAGCATCGCGACGTATGCAACCTCCCATTCGGGTGGTGCGCGGTGCAGTCGCTCGGCCGCTTCGACGCAACTGAGGGCGGCCACCTCATTCTATGGGACGTCAACCTCGTAGTCGAATTCCCGGCCGGCTCTCTCATTCTCCTCCCCTCGGCCACCATTGCGCACTCCAATGTCCCCGTTCGGAGCCACGAGGAGCGCATTTCCTTCACCCAATTCACTGCCGGGAGCCTCTTTCGATTCATCGATAACGGATTCCGCACCCAGAACGAGCTCCAGGCCCAAGATCCGGAGGAGTACCAGCGCATTATGGGACTAAAGGAGTCGCGATGGGAAAAGGGCCTTGGACTGTTTAGTACTATAGAAGAGCTCATGTAGTTTTGCGTCCAATACACACACCTTCACCGACTTGACACAGAAACGGCATCGTATTAAAGCGTTAAAACCTGTAATGCCTGATTAATGTTGCGAACTGACGGAAAGTCTCACGAACTGACTGGGTTCGCGTAATGATTTAACTCGCGAACTCACTTGTAATCTAATTTACACAGCTCGACTGACGTTCCTAATGGCTTCAATCGGTCGGGTATATGCGTAGGGATCCTTACCAACCTGTATTATTTACTTGGCTCTAAATTACGACCAATGGGCGAGGGGTTAGGATATTTCGATCGGGAACTGATATTGTGAGACAAATCTGTTCAGACTTTATTTAGTAACGACACAACTCTTTCAGTTCCATCCACGAACCCGTTCTGCGCACCTCTCCTCTTTCCACCTCCAGGTACGCGGTCTGCATTTTCACATTCCTGATACCTTCCATAACGAAACTCAACACCACAGGCTGCTTGGAGAGCCCGTGGAAGCGGTATGGACGAGCTCATCGTTATTCCGATCGCGAACTGATGTCATTTAGGCGTGGTCCTGCTCTTCTTCCCATCTATCTCATGGCCCCGGGACGCCCGCGACTGGCTCCTGAAGTCAAACAGCAACATGTCGACCAAGCTCGCAAACGTTATGAGGCGAAGTACGTCTAGCTTAGCTTAATCCATTATTTCACTCAATCTGACTGGTGCGCCCTCCGACTCAGAAATGCAGATAAACGCCGCGAAGATGCGTGTCTCCGCATGCAGCGGTAAGTCCTCACCCCTGCACTTCTCTCGATGCTGGTTTGGCTTCACACATCGCCGGTATTGCAGCACGCGCGCCGTCATCGCAGAGGATTTACATGCAAAAACGGAGCACCGGCGCAGAGGCGCTGAGGCCTCAGCCAGGTACCGAGAGAGGCGGGTGGCGTCCTGCAAATTCTCCGCCGCCCCTCACCTTAACCACAGGAAGCGCGCCGAGCAGCTCGCGGAGGAGCGGGCCGCTCGCGTGAAAAAAGCGCAAAGCGCGGTGCGTGTGCCCTCCCTCACTTGCCTTCTGTTTTGACATTGTCGTATGTAGACGAGCTGGGGCTAACGAGCTCCGTCGCAAGCATCAAGTCCTTGCCAAACCTGCCCCCAAGAAAACCAGCGTCCCAGCTGCTTTGCCAGAACACCTCCCTCACGCCGCGCCTCGCCCACGCCTTGCCAAACCCGTCCCTCGTGTGGAGCCCCGGATTGCCACACCGGAACCACGGGGCCTAGCTGACATTGCGCAGGGATGTGACAGTGACGACGATGGCAGCGAATGCAGCGCTGGCCGCGTCCGTCTGTCGCCGCCCCCTGCCTTTGAGCGACGGGTGCTGCGGGAAATTCGAAACTGCCCGCATTGCTTTCAAGAAGATTGTCCCGGTTGTGCCTGCATGTGCGAAAAGTCCAGCACTTGGCTGGAGCACGACGGTGGACACTTTTTCCCTACGTGTACGAAATGCGGGGGGGAAGATTGTCATGGCTGTGCTTGCGTCTGCAGCAAGGCGAAGGATTTCATTGAACACGGGGGCCACGTACGCACAAATAATTCTTAATTCTTATTTCTTCATTCGCGTCCCTTGGATCAATTGCCATTTTCGTGATTTGGTTCATCATGTGTGATCTTCAAAACACCTTGAGAGCTGACCATCACCATGGCGGAAAAAACTCGATATCTATGTCAACCCGCGTATGACCCGGATCCCGGCCACGAGACAAGAAACGTCCACGATGCATCCCCTGATGGAATGTACTACGTGGTCGTTTCCCAGCACTGGACTGGGGTGGTTACAAGCTCGTGAGTGGTCCCTCCTCCTCGTTTTCTTATTTCATCTGCCGCCTCAGGAAGGCCTTGGCTCGTCATTTAGACAAGTACCCCGACGTGCGCACGTTCTCTGCATTGACGTGGAAGGCGCTCATGATTCTCTGGAATCAAGACTGCGAGCTCAATCACGAGCACAAGCCATGGGATTCAGGGGATCCTGCCTCCTTCTCGACTATGCGCAAACACCCGGCGTCTCTGGTCAAGTCGGCTGCAAGGGCTGTGGGTTTCGACACCGACGCCGTTGCGTCAAGGTTCGATTCTTGGATTGAGGGCCGCGAGCATCAGGCTCCTGCCTCCATCTCGACGACGCGCAACTGCCCGGTGTCTCTAGTCAAGTCGGCTAGGGAGGAGGACATGTTGTTTTATGGCGTCAGCGGCCACAACCGCATCTTTCAGAGCTGGGAACGCGCGATGGTTGTACTGAGGGAGACGCCGGGGGCCGACCTTGTTTTTGCTCGCGATGAGGCGGGGATTTACGCCATTGTTCGTGCAGAGGCCGCGCACATGCTCCGGGATTCCAAAGACATTTAGTTAGATGGCGTGTACTACGTGGGCCCGAGAAATGATCCCGATCAACTGCCCATCACTGATGCTGCAAGCCGAGGCGCCACACGACCAAGCACCTCCTCCTACAACGAACATTCTCATGTTTCCGCTTCTACTTGGATTCCCCCCGGTATCATGTCCAGCCACCCGGGCTACACTTGGCGCCGTGTCGCCCAGTTCTGCGACCTCCCCGACATTATCGTTCTCTTACGCCTTTCAAAAGCCAGCTATTCATTTCTGGTCCACCGGTTGTATCAGGATATTTCGGTCGGGATGTCCGCAAGGAGCATGGTGCACTCTCTAGCCAACAACAAATATCTGCCGCCCATGGTACGTGCCACGGTCACATCACCATTCGTCCTTGAACTGCAGGCCAGGTGGAAACTCTTTGTTTTGAGGAATTACGGGTGTCTGTGGATGCTGATGAGTGGGCGGCAGTCCTCCCCGCTCTGTCACACCTCTGGTATCTGATGATTACCCCTCGCATCCCTCTATCCCTGGACGTGATTCCTCTCATCCGTTTTCGATTGACGTTCTTTGGCTCGATTTCGACTGTCGAGCCTCCGTGGCCGCACTTGCTGGCCTCTCAAGACCGCCTCCAGAAGGTGGTCTGCACGAAATTTGTGTGCCGTGGTTCCGAGTGGCCGCGACCGTGCCAGCTTCCGGTTCTGCACAGCCTGAAGGGCCGTCCGGGCGATTTGGCGAGCTGGGCATTTGACCGTCCCTCTCTCGATGCAATGTGGTTCCTCGGAGGTCGCCTGCAACCCATGGACGTCGACAAACTCACTGCGTGCACCTCACGTCTGCGCTCTCTCAGAATATCTGCCCCCGATTTTGTGAGCTTCGTCAGAGCGAATCCAACCGCCATCTCCACTCTTTGCCATCTGGTTCTGGACGAGGACGTGACGTGGTCGGATTTCACGCTCTTATCTGACCAGAAAGGACTCGTATGTATTGCTTTCTTCGAGAAACATCGTTGCTGAGCATATTTGGCAGGGGGGCAGCTCGCTGGCAAGCGCCTGTGGCTTCATCGAGAACAACGAGAGGTGCTTTCGTTGCCCTCGAAAGCATTTTTCTTGTTTGCGGCACCATTGCGACGGATCGTTCCCATCGTCGACTCCTATCGCGCGACGATGCGGCCTGTTTTCTCAAGTTCATGTCTCCACACTTCTTCTCCCCGGCGCTGCGGATCTTTCGCTTCTCTGCCAGCGATGGTTACGCATCTTGTATAGGTTGGGACGAGGAGACTTTACATTATTCCAGCCGCAGCCGTACGCCCGCCTTCCTCGCCTATTACAATGAGTTTTTCCCCTGAAAATTAGTACACCAATCTCGGATCAAAACTATATTGGCGTACCACAGTTCGTCGCCTAGCTTTTACGATGGCTTCGATTGATCATGGTTGTGTGCAGGACACATCAAGCATCGAGATTTGCGGCTTTGAATGATTGTGATTCCAGCGTACGGGGTTACAGACCAAACAATCGGAGTCGCTCCAGGACGAAGGTGAGTGTTTTGTTGCCGTAGAGTTACTGACACTTGTTTTCCGAGTTCAGCTCGTGTATTGCTCCCTCGTGTATTGCTCCCTTATTTGCGAACCCTGGCTGAGTTCCTGGCTGAGTTTTGCAACGCGTGAGCCTACGAGCCTCGCGTGAGGTGCTGTGATTGTTTCAGGAGGATCTTCGCCAGTTCGACTGATCGTGATTGTGATTCGCAGTATATAACTTACAGAGCTACTCCACGTTGTTCACGATTCTGCTCCATGTCGACGAAGGTGAGTGTTTTCCTGCCGCTGGGATATCACTAACACCGCTTTAGGAAAACCGCAGTCCCAAGGTCGAAGGCCAGCATATCATCACTGAGGCGGAAAGTCGGCCGTTGCGCGTTCGGTGCTCCCAGCCCTCGACATCGCAACTAGGTGAAAGATTCGTGCATCTTGAGGAGATGGTGCGTTCTTTTCAATCACAAAGTCGTCAAGCTAAGTGATGGCAGGTTTTTCGCGACATGCTGGTCATAATTTCATATGACATTGGGTGTAAATGGTCTAGAAGTTCGCACGCAGCCGACGCTGTTTGTAGGTAGTCGCTTGTATCCTTCCCCCCTGAAAGATCGTTTCTCCTCGTAACCTTACCTCTGACCGTTTCAATTTTCCCGAACGAACAACCCTCACCTTCATGAAATCCAAGGCCAAACCAAAGTGTTCGCGTGCGTAATCAAGTTCCATTCTGATGACCACAGGCTAACGATTCATGAAGTTTTGCCGTTCATTCATCCCAGGCCCGTCTTTGCACCGGAGTCGCGCAGGAAGCGTGAGCCTCCTCCCGTCGAGATCAAGCCCGTCGAGATCAAGTGGACGACGGAGGCCGAGGCCTCATGGGCGGAGATGGTCACGGAGCTTGACGCATGCATTACGCAGTGGGCGAATGGGGACTTCGGGTGCGGGTAGCCATGTTTTGCTTTCGATGTCGCGCCGATACTGATGCATTCACACACACACAGCGACACAACCGTGGCAGTAGAATCAGACGAAGAGAAGCAGCGGCGGCAGGAACGCGAAGATGGGATGGATCAGGCTTGGGACTACCTTCTGTCCCAAGTCTTGGACGCTATGTGCGAGCCGGAGCGCCGTAGGTGGCTTTGCGAGCAAGAGCAGGAAGAGGAGTTCGAGGAGCGGGACAATCTTGCCAGACACCTGGCGTCGGGCTCCGATACTTGTCTGCTAAACGACTATGAAAACGAAACCCTTGCGTACATCAATTGTTGAAATATATATTATTCATTGCGTTTTTCGTGAAGCTGTTGTTATTTTTGAGGATTTTCTTAGACTGAGACAGTATTTGATGGGGTGAACATTGAACAGTCGCGTCGCTTTCCATAAAAGGTGACTCAGAAGACCGCCAATGTGGGCGCAAGGTCAAGAATATTGCATACAAAAACGACAAGCACTACAATCTCAGCATACAAAAACGACAAGCACAACAATCTCACTCGGTATCAAACTGAGAGGCGTAAGTCTCGGCATCTTCCTTGAACGACGTCACGTATATAGAGACCCATGGATCCTTTGCGTCCTTCCAAGCTTGAAAGGCGGCCGCGCTGAAACCACGTCAGATAACCAGTGAGGCAAGGTATTGGACATATGATCTTGATTTGTGAATGTCGGGGTTCCCATTTACAACCCAGAAACTCACGCGTCCCACACCAGCGTCACTCAGGTACGCCAAGGCCTCATCGAAGGTACGGACGAAGTGGACCTCCGTCGTATTGGTAGCAATATGATCCCTTGGGTGGATAAGGCACGTAACAGTACAAGGACGGAATTAATGCATACCAGTTGCGACCCATGAATCCGTCGGCATTGATATACCAGTTCTCGTGATCTGCAGGCAAGCGAGGGCCAGGCACCTTTTTTCGAGGAGGCGAGGGCATGGTGGAACGATTGATTTGATTGATTGTATTGCACAGCACTAATGATGGCCTCCCGATTTGTTTGTTGATACCAACTGGTGAACCCGACAATCCATGTGTCGGGTTCGCCAGGACATGTCCATTCCTTCTGCTTAGCAAGCCGTGTGCTGTCCTCCAACGCCTTTCTTCCTTCACGCCTTTCTTCACTATGAGCCGGCAACCCCCCACCAAGAAACCCTCCGTGCGGCATTTTGCCCCACGTGCCGTCGGACCCATCCCAAGCCCAGGTTCAAGCATGCATCCCGCTTCGGCACCACGGACGGCGACCGCCAGGGTCTTGCTTGAGAAGACTCAGATTCACCACCTCGATGGACACGTCTCGCAGTCAAGGTCCGTGGTCGACGTGGCTGCCGCAGCCGGAAACAAGGTTCGCCTAGATGTCCCGCGAGAACGGCTGCCACAGCCCATATACGACTGGTACAGCGGGGGGGATGTAGATGCAGATCGAGGGGACGACGAAGAGGACACCCATCGTCCATCGCGGGATTCGGTACGTGCTCAATGGTCGTGGACGGGGGTGGATTGACTGAGGTCAATATAGGATGACCCACTTCGTCAGTGGGTGGAAGACCATCGCACGGCGTACCTGGATGAAGTACTTCGTCTGGAAGGGCGTGGAGACCATCGTCATTCGACTTGTTCGCTGTGTTCCTCAGGTTGCGCCGCCGACCACCGTTGCCGGGAATGTTGGAGTGGTGGGGAGCTCATGTGTCGCAGTTGCATTGTGAACACCCACAGCAGGGCGCCGTTTCACCAAATTGAGGTATGATGAGCTACGCCCCAAAAAACCAGCGCCGATTGCGGACTGACATCCAACTTTTCTAGCGATGGTCCGGCGCGACTTTTGAGCGATTGTCGCTCAAAGATTTGGGGCTACGGATCCAACTGGGTCACTGGCATCACGCCAACCGAGCCTGTCCTGTGCCCATGCCCGCGATCGCGGACGACTTCGTGATCATCGATGTTCACAGCGTCCACCAAGTCGCCCTCGACTACTGCAGTTGTGGGCAGGGAGGCCACACTACCCAACAGCTGCTGTGTGCGCAGCTTTGGCCCGCTACCACGACCAACCCGAAAACGGCAGCGACATTCGCAGTTCTTCGCCTTTACCACATCATGTCCTTCGAAGCAAAATGTTCCGCCTTGGAATTTTACAAAACTCTGGCAAGGCAGACAGATAATCTGGGGGCGGGTCGA
Organism: Mycena olivaceomarginata; assembly: GCA_029378375.1. Classification (NCBI taxonomy): domain Eukaryota; kingdom Fungi; phylum Basidiomycota; class Agaricomycetes; order Agaricales; family Mycenaceae; genus Mycena; species Mycena olivaceomarginata. The sequence goes on along the minus strand of JARKIC010000573.1, from coordinate 127,079 downwards.
CGGAAAAGAAGCTCGCCGGACCAGGTACGTGTGCGATGTCGATGTTGCAAATGCATCCAGACCCTTACCTGTGTTTAGGTGGCCGCAACTGAAGACGCGCAGAGAGAGGGGAGATTTGAGAAAGTACGTCCAGCTTGTAGCGACTCGGGCGAGACTGACCAGGGCCTTCCAGGACCGTTACCACGAGTTCCTGAGGATAACGAGGGAATGGCGCCATATTCGAATGCTGAAGCGCGCCGGGCGCGGCCATGACCCACAAGGCGTTGGAAACACCAAACCTGGCGAGTGCGCTCTGCTGTGTCCAGCCTGCCCCCACCCCGGGAAAAACCTTCCGGAGAACTGGAAGGATGCACCGCCGCACCATGTGTAAGACATTTGGACTCCTGAATTCGCAGGTCTAATGTCTCGCTTCAGCTTCCTCTACGCGTTGTATCTTGCTCTGGACGCCAATTTCCGACTCAAGCGCAAAGACATTTCATCAGAAGCCAAGGACCCAGGGCTCGGCAACGGCTGGGCTTTTTTTTTGCGAGGTCGTGACCTACATGAAACACGTCCAGAAGCACTGGGACTACAAGCAGGACGTGAGCATCCTCAGCACTTCTTGAAAGACGAACCTGATCAATTACATAGCGGAGCCACTGCGTAGCGCACGACGCAGTCGATAAGCCCGACAGGGAGGCTCGTGGCACTGCATTGTCTGGTATCTGCGCCGTCGATTGTGCACGCCATAACATGAAGCGACCCCTAGCCGTCGGGGATTTACAGCTCGGGGAACGGTAAGCCAGTAGCGATTCTTCCAAGTGCGGCCCAAATTGATGTGAAATCTAGGTACATTAATATGGACTACATGTTCTTCCGGAGCATCGCTGGCTCGGAACTCATCCGGTTTTTTGTCTCCTACGACATCGTTTGCCAGTGGCACATCAACCTTTGGTCCAGGATGGCGGAATACAGGAACGAGGCGATCACAATTGATGGGAGGGGGAAATTCATGACATTCCTCATCCCAAAGTTTCACCTCCCCGCGCACATCGAGCTTTGTAACCTCAAGTTTTCATTTCATCTGACTCCCGACGTCGGACAGACGGACAGAGAAGCACCTGAGCGCGGGTGGGCCGACGCCAACCCTCTGGCCCGCAGCACCAAGGAGATGGGGCCCGGAGCGCGACGCGATGCTCTGGACGACCACTTCAATGACTGGAACCACAAAAAGATCATCGGACTAGGTCAGTAAACTCCCTGAAACACGGATTCTTACCTTACCTTGCCTCTCACGTAGGCCGTACTTTGTGTAGAAAAACCGAAAATGCCGTACCGGAGATGACCCAGACTCGGGAAGCGTTGCAGGACCTGAACGAGTCACTGGGGCCTGCTGTCGTTCTGGCTTGGACGGAGATGGCGGAGGCGTGGGAGGCGGACGAGACTGAACCCAATCCGTTTGAGACCCAGCGCAAGGACGCGCATGTGGCGAAGGTCCGTGCTGAGTTGGCAGAGGAGGCGGCTGCGAGGGAGATGAGCGGGATGGAGGACGAGGGTGCGATCAGGGGCGACATGCACATCACCGAGCTGTTGGCGATGGGGATTCAGCTCGAGGACCAGCAGTAAGTCGCCCTCTCGCTGATGCGTCCCGCTATTCACACCTTGGTAGACGGATTCTCACCTCGGACGTTTCTTCGACGGGCCTTCATCCCACAGACGGTCAACGTCGGGCGATGATCGAGCGAACCAGCAAGCTACGCCGCAAGATCTTCACCTGGATGGAGCTACAGGCCGGTTTTTTCCCGGGGCTACAAAATGTGCGGCAACGCAAGGACGAGGAGCGAGCGCGCCTTGCGGAGGGTCACGCCGTGCCAGGGATCAGCGTCTCAGACCTCAGGCTCTGGCTGCCGTTGGCGATTGCAGCGATGGAGGCGAGAAGCGCGCACGAGATTGTGGTGCCCGAGGCCGTCCAGGAGCATGAATACCGACTGCGAGTGGGACAGGCGAACGAGTCACTCCACGAAGTACGGCGCCTATTCCTCGTGCGGACTCATTTATACAATTTGAAGGATACGACTTCGAGGGGCGTGCGAGCCAACATGCGCTCCCAAGACAAGATCTCGGCGCTGAACGACCAAATTCGCCGAGCGGCTGACCAGTATCGTACGGCGCGAGTGGCCTTGGTGACGCTGGGTGGGGTGCTGGAGCGCAATGAGTGGGAGCGGACGCTGAAGGACCTCAGAGAAGACGACGTGAGGGGTTACCGCAGTCGCAATTCCACGATCCCGATAGGAAGAAGACGAAGAAGCGAAAAACGAAGAAGCAGCGTCGTGAAGCAAAGACGCCACGTCCTCCCTCGTGGATCTGGCTGGTCCAAGGCCAGGTGTATGACCCTGCGGACGGTGTCGCCATGAATGAAGGTTTGCCTTGCCGCTTTGTCGAGCAGCAAACAGGGATACTGACTTGGGCTCCGCAGCAGTCCGGATCGAATGGGCAAAGACCCGCACGTGTTGCCATAGATGGCGCGAAGAGGTGGATTTGTTGGAGGAGATGGCACGAGTGTTGCGGTACTGCTCGTGGCGATCGCGGTGGTGGACAGAGAGGCAGGGTCAACGGGAGGGTGACGATGCGCAGGTGGAGGGAGAGGCGGCGTATGCCGTGAGGCAGGCGGCGATTCAATCGCAGCTGGCCCGCGGTTTCGAACGGGACTGGGGACATCTCCCTGCACTCATCGAGCAGGGACGGGCGACTGGCGTGAGCAACGCGCGCAGGGAGGGTGCAGCTGGAAATGAAGACGCCGAGGCCGAGGATGAGAACAGGGACAAGGATGGGGAGGAGGATGAGAAGGAGGACAGTGACAACGAAGAAGAATTGCCCATACCGGGCTTGCCTCAGCGCCCCACCAAGCCGACGTACGTGGACGAGGTCCTGACGATGTAGGGCCTGTTGCTCGTCCTGCGGACCATCAAGACGCAGGCGACGTCCATGGAGGCGGGTTAGGAATGGATGGCGCAGCGTGTCGAGCTGGAATGGCATCCCGCATACCGTCTGGCGCCCTGCCTTCCCCTCGTGGGGCGTCCTCGACCCACATCCTCGACCCACATACTCCTACTCGCCCGTCATGCCTTGCTACGCCTCACGCACGCCCGCGGACGACCGGAAATGCGGACGACGCCCACGGAGGCGAGCTGGGGATGGATGGCGCGGGGTGTTGGACCGGGATGGCGTTGAAGCCCTCGCCGCTGTGCTCCTCCGTGGTGTCATCCACGTCTACCCCCTCTTGCCGTCTGGCGCCCTGCCTTCCCCTCGCGGGGCGTCATCGACCCACATGCTCCTACTCGCCCGTCATGCCTTGCTACGCCTCGTGCACGCCCGCGGACGACCGGAAATGCGGACGACGCCCACGGAGGCAAGCTGGGGATGGATGGCGCGGGGTGTCGGACCGGGATGGCGTTGAAGCCCTCGCCGCTGCGCTCTTCCTCTGACCCTCCGTGGCGTCATCCACGTCTACCCCCTCTGGCGCCAGACCTTCGTGGCAGACGACCCCGATTTCCTTTTTTGGACTGGCAAGAACGGGGGCATCGGTCGCATCGTGGCGAGCTGTGGCGTGGTGCTGTTTCGAGCAAGGAGCGCAGGCGAGTTGACGAGCCGGGCGGTTCGTGCGGGTTGTAGTGGACTCATTACCCGTCTTTTCACATTCACTTGGTTTGGGACTCTTGGCTGGTGTTTCCTCAAATTCACGTATGTGGGCGTTCTGCGTGCATCTGATTCTATACGTTATGTACAAGCCTCGTAATCTGTCGCTCCCGTTTTTTTTGGTGATTTTTTGCGCAATTTCCATACAATTTTTACGGGATTTAGCCTTGTAATGTGTAGCTACGGTACTTTTTGGTGGTTTTTTGCACAATTTTGATCCACCTTTCAAGGGATTTTCTGCTCGTCGTCGGATACAACGACGGCGACTCGTGTTCACTGTTGACCTTGTAATGTGTAGCTACGGTATTTTTTTGTGATTTTTTGCGCAATTTTGATCCACTTTTCAAGGGATTTTCTGCTCGTCGTCGGATACAACGACGGCGACTCGTGTTCACTGTTGATGGCGATGACAACGATGGGTGATCGCTGGCGTCCCATTTAGGCTGATGTGCACTCCAGTGTTAGCGAGGGATCGAAGGCTGGCGGAACGATGCTGTGGTGATGTATCAGAATGGCCTCTAGTTCAGCGGTTTTCATACTTCACCGCTCACCTCTGATCAGAGGAGGCTGATAGATCATAGTGCAACACTAAGGTGCATTGGGAGGGTTCAATTCGTTCAAATGCAGGCGGAGATAGTAAATTCCGGTCAGTCACGGAAAACCTGATGCCAAGATCAACCCACTCAAAGGCATCCGTTCCATGCTACAAGTCTGGCTCAGAAAGATCTTACAAACTCAGATGCATCAGGGAAACCCTCCCCTGATAATTTTGCATATTTGGCGACAAAATATCGCAAAATATGCAAAATCATCTCGAGTTGCAGGAGTGAGCACAATTATATCAAAATAGGATCCCCCCTCAAGGATTCTGATAATTTGGCTAATTTTGGGTCATATTGCACGCAGGTTTCCTTGAATTTTGTACCACTTTCTCAACTTCAAGCACAGTAGAAAGGGAAATAGATATATTCAATACGAAACTACGTGATACATGGGATTGTAATATACATTCTGCCACTATTCCCCAGCATCAGCAACATTGAACAGAATGTGGACGTCTCAAAGGAGTCGCTAGGAGCTCCGCCTGCGTCTGGGCATCCATTACCGTCTCCCGGAAGGCCACGTCCATCTCTGCGTCGAGCTTGCGCCCCTTGCACGCGGCGCGGGAGCGGCGGCAGCGCAGGACGACCAAGAGGAGGATGAGCGCGAGGACGACGCCGACAGCGGCCAGGGCGCCGATGAACGCGGGCTTGTGTACGAGGCTGTGGTGGGGGGAGGCGTGAGGTTAGCTCGTGATCATCTCATCGCGCATGAGGTAGGGAAGGGAGGGAAGAGGAGAGGAGAAGAAGGGATGGGGGAAAGCGAAAGTGAAAAACGCACAAGCTGTTGCTACCACCGCTCCCATTCGCCGCCGCACTCGAACCCGAGCCGGACCCCGAGCCTGAACCGTCGGTGGGCACAGCCGCGGGCGCTCCCATCGCCGCGCCGAAGCACGCGTTCGTGAGTGTCTGCGTCTGTGTCTGGCTATCCGTCCCCGTACCAACCGTCGCTGCGGGCGGCCCAGGAACCGCAGATGCCGTGGGGTTGCCATCCCTCGCCGTCGCAGAGTCGCCTGGGTGTTGCTGCCGCGTCTGTGGGCGAAGACACTGGGGTCGCAGTATCGGTACCGGCTGCCGTGCGCGAGAATTTTAGATGTATCAGCGGGAGGGGCTGCACTGTCCTCTCGACGTGAGCAGGTACTCATCCGGTAAATGAAGCGCTAGCACGACTCACTTCGCTGGGCCGGATGACGGTGTGGCCGGGGCAGGGGTAGTGCACTGTCCTCCCGGCGTGAGCGAAAAATCCCTGGAATAAAGTGTAGCACGACTCACGTCGCTGGCACGGACAGGGTTGCTGAAGCGGGAGGGGGATTTGCCACCAGTACAGGTGCTGTACTACATATCCGCACGATGTGAGATCTTGTTCTGTTTGTAAAAGCGGAAGAGCATGGCTCACCTCGCTGGGGCGGGTCACCGCGGCGGACACGGCAGGAGCATCGCGAGCGTTTGTGGATGTAAGTGAAGGTCAGATGGCAGAGAGGTGGTGGGAGAAGGGAAAAATGCGGTGGGATCAAAACAAACCACCTTTGACACGTCACGGGCTCGCCAGTCAGTGACTGCTTGTTATAGCCGCCATCGTTTGCATTTTCATGACTTCAAGCGGCCTGAAATTAACGGGCCACGGACAAGATGTGCCAAAATAGACATTGAGCACTGCAATCTCGATCTTCCGAGGCACCCTCGTGCATTTTCGCGTGTGCCGTGTGGATCTATGCATTGTATATGAGCAATTGTACGCTGGCATACATTTTGATTCTCGGGGCTGTTTTGGGTGCCTTATATGTCGTTGACTCACTGTCATTTCCAACGCAAGGAAGGCGAAATGTTTGACCCTCAGCCGTATACGGCGGACGAGTGCCGTGCCTTGAGGCAATGGCGGCCTGTTGTGACCGTCCAGCACATGCCATCGGCACTTCCAGACGGCTCGACAGGTCCTGTTGATGACCCGTAAAGACAGAATTGGTGTGTGGGCAGTCCAAATTTGGGATTCAAATTTGCAATATTCTCAAATTCGCGATATGTTGGTGGGTTCAATTTTGTGATGTTGCTATGAGATTTGCGATGTGCATGCTAAAACCTGTGATGCTTCGATCAGATTTGCGCGATGTTCACTTTTCCCGAAGTTGTTGCTCAAATCTCAGAATCTTTTGCTGCATTATTTTTTTACAAAAGTGAACAGCATAGTAGAGCGCTTAGCAGGCGAAAGGGCTTCCCGGTTATCCGAGACCCCATTTCATTTTCCACACAAGAATAGAAATGAAATGGATATTGGTTTGGTGGTGCAGAACCTGCCTACAGGATAAGCCCGTTCGACTCGGACCTGAGCCGCATCGTCCTTTTCTGCTCAGATTTTTTGGTTCGGTGTCTTTTTTTTTTTGCTCTAAGCTGCCCACTGATTTTGCGTTGAAAGTCATAGTGCGGATACTTACCCATGCTTCCGAACTGATTTAGATTGCAAGATCTGGTACTGTCAATGGCGTGTGTACTTCCACGAACATCTGAAGATCTACCTTAACCTCGTACTTTTTTGAACGCGGCGAAAGGATCATTCCAGCAGTGCAATTCCACTGCGGTGCGGCCAGCTTCCATATTTCAACCACTCGGGGTTTGAGACTCCTTGCGACCCAATTGCAAAAGTTCTGAAACAAGATCATTGAAGTTGGTCTTTTCGTACTATTCCGCCAGTTGCTCTCGGGCTTTTTTGTACGGTGAGTCTCAATCTTGTGCTGGGCTGGCAAACAAGATTTTCAGTGCCCACGTTGAAGGACAAAAAGTGGTGGATGCTGTCTCGGTGGTGGACGGTCCACGCCCGCACTCCATAAAGGTCAAGCATCTGTTCCCTGCAGGATACACCCATTCGACTCGGACCCGAGCCATCGTTTTCTGGGTTAGCTCTCTTTTTCGTTTTAGGTGCTGAATGCTCCAGCTCACTGTCTGTTGCAACTTCAAGTCATCTGTTAGACTTATGTTGAGGAACTCCTCTCGGTATCTCTTTTGTTCAGCCGCCGAAATTCTGCGCCCTCATGCACTCTTGTAGGCAGCGTCGAGTGCTGTGGGTTCTCTTGTCTGTGCGTGGTGTGATGATCACAAGCGCGAAGAGGATAGTATTCTGCATGCAAAAGATTGCGAGAGAGCATATCTACGAGTCAATCTGTCAAACATTTGGAACGCAAGGAGGGTTGTGACGGCTGTAATTTCCACCATTCTGCTGCTGGAGCTGTTGTAAATTCGAAAAATCCGTCGAAAAGCGCTCTTGCGATCGATTTTAGGCTCTGGAATTGCGGGGAAGTCCAGCCTGGGCCCCGTATACAGTATTTTATTCATAGGATAGATCCTCTGTTGAACAGCGGCAAAGCAACGTGCCAGGGTTCGGGGTTTTGACCAGTGCGTACATGTACAATCATTTGCATACCATTTGAACCAGATCATAGATGAACCATCACGCCATTTCTAGTGGCTACCCCTTCTTGACTAGCCTGAGCAGTACACGATCGTAAAGGCTGTGGACGATAAAACGGGAAAGATCCTCGGGATGTGTGGGTGGGGCAAGTGGAATTTCGATGGATCCAATCTACCTTGGCGAGCACCATATCTACATTGCAGAACATCCTAGCTCACACCCGATGGCAGGCCGAAGAACCGACTTATGGACACGACTATGGAGCAATATTAAGTCCTGTCGATGATTAGATGCCGTCCTTGGCCGAGTCCGTGCTCGCCGAGATTTCAATGCAAAATGTGCTAGGGTTACCTAATTGTGCTGGAAAAGTAGATATCAGCAACAATGGTTCTACAGCGAGAAAACGACGACACTGACCGAAGGGGGTTAGTAAAAGGAGCCACGGGAAGGAAATCACGATCAATGCAATGGATCTGCGGCCATCTGCTGCCCAGATAACGCAGCAACGCCAAAGCGATGAAGGATCAGTTGTTTGGACGGAAGACAAGACAGACAACCGACCACAAGGCGCGTAAAGGAACGTTACAGCTATTTGCGCAACATAAGGCGCGGTTGTCGGCGCACGTGTCCTCCGCCTCCTGCAGGTCCGAGATACACTCGAGACCTATCCCTTCGTCGTCCACGGCGGGCCTCGTTGGGGGCTCGGCTCGTATGGCAAAGATCGTCCGCTCTGCGGACCGCGGTAGCTAACGTCGAGTTGCATCTCAAGATGCTGGAAGCGGGTGATGTACAAGGAGACGTCGTTGCGGTAAGGGACGGTGCTGAGGGCCTGGCGGATGTCGTTGAGAGGAGTGGGGGAGTCGAATTCGCCTTTCAACTTGAGGTGAAGGTCGCCGGCGGTCACGGGCTGGATTCGAGCCTAAGCGATTGCGGGTTGAGTCGAGTTGAGTCGATATTCATTTTGTTGCTACAGGTCGCCGCTTTTTGTTTTGGTTTCCTATCCTACTTGTTTCCTACTCATCATTTTACTATACAGTCACCCAGCCAAAATGTAATCACGCAGCGAACAACTCTGACTGTTTCCTGGGCGGATGGCTGGCCGTCATATCTGTTTCCGGGCGGCTATCCTCGCCAAGGCTTTTAACACACTGCATCTGTATGTCAGCGTTATGTCAGAGGCCATATGAATGCTCCTCACACTGCCCATTGATGTCAGGTACTGCTGGGGGTCAATGTCAACCTGAACAGTCGAAAAATCAGATATGGCTTGTCGAAAAAGCTCGAAGAGGGCGTAGATGGACGTGGACTCACCGTGTTGGGGAAATCTATAGTAGAATGTCAACCCCCGAACGGAATAGACTGAACAAAAAGAACGCACGACTACTCTCGAAGTCGTCACTGACAATGGAGGGGATGGTTAGGGTGGCGAGACCCCCACCGGAGGTCACGCCGCCACTGGCCTTGGACGCAGACCTGGCCGGCCTCCGGACGTTGAGATTGGCGAGCTAAGGGAAGGTGAACCGTGTCCCCGCGAATCCGGACACAAGACCAGCGCACCATACTGAGCACGTACACACGCCCAAGCGTGTACGTGATACCTACGGAGACTGTCAAGTGTATATGGCTCTAACGCGCAACATTAAACGAACTCGGACGACGTACTATTGGTCTCCTCCTTCAACAGAAACCTACATTGGTTCGGTATTGTAAGTTGATGACGAATCTTAGCAGCGTATGGGACGTACGCAATGACAGTCGCCACGGCAAGCGTGGCCATCGCTGTCCCGGTCCGGATCGTCAACGCCACCAGCCGGTCCAGGACACTGTTGAGTGTCATGGCCACGATTATGAGCCATATGTTTCCCCGCAATCAACGTCACGGTATTCCGCACCTCCGTGTGTCCACCAAAGTGGGCCTGGCTTTCCTTAACTCCAAGAGCAGTGCGGCGGCGATGCTGAGGTCCGCCACCGCTTCGGTCACCAGCCAGATCCTGATAAATCGAATGAATGCATGAACACCGGAGCTTCATGGCCATGAGGCACGCACGATGCCGGAATCTTGACCTTCTCGCGCTCCGTGAATGCGGGAAACATCGCAATTATCACGCCGCATGCGACTGCGCCTCCGAACTGTGTACGGCAGAGAGTGGGTACGACGCGGTGCGCAAGAAGACAAACGCCTACGTACTGCGACAATACACAAGAAGGAATTTAAAAGAGCGACAAGGATGTTTCTTGTGCTAGATCGATATTCTTGAGAGTGTGTGGGTGGCAGAAAGGATGAACACACACAACCACCAGTATCGGACGACTAGAAAGGTCTGGACTCTACAGATAATTAACTGTCGAGATACTGAGGAGAAAGCGGTTAACCTACAAAATCGCAACCACGGCGGTGGTGAAGATGTGTAACGGAATGGGCTAGAATGTTGCAGTTATTCTACGCCTGAGGTTCATGCTGCTTGACGTACCCAATGCTGGTCGGCAAGGTAACGGGGATCGCCTGCATGTAAATCTTAGGCGGTCACTCAGGCCGTTGATAAATCTGAGACATACTAGCATGAGTTATTGTGTACTATTAAGGTGCTCAGCCGGAGCTTGTAAAGCGCAGAATGTGAGCACTTACGAGATATACGCAGGCATAGTCACCCACTGTGGAAACAGTGTCGACTAAGAAGGCGAGCAGCACAAGCGTCTGTTTTTTTTAAATAAAAAAAAGACTCTGGGAGAAACTGGATTCAGTGCAGAAAGAAATACCTTCAACTTCCAATCGTCGTGCTTGAAATGTCTGAAGTAGTACCTGGCCTGAGTGAGTTCGGCCATATACAGAAACTGGGCCAAACTTGAGGTCGTTCTTGAGACACGTGGAATGCAATCCAGTGCTCACGGAGTTTGCCCAGGTCCCAATGAGAAGTGCCCTGCAAGTCAAAATGAACTATCAAACAAGGAGGTTGGAGAGCCGAGAAGATTGTACCTGGTAGTGGCGTCAAGGTCGGGGAGAGAGTGGGACATTGCGACAGGGATGAAGTTACCATTCTTCCACTGGACAGATTTAAGTACGGGCCTGTCAGTTTTTGACAGCTGCTCCTATTAATCTCCGCGATCACACATATAATTAATGTCCGTGGAGAACCGCTTGTTAGCCGCAATCAAGACAGCATCCAATAAATCCATCTCAATGCCGAAGCGTGTCCCTGTCACTTTAATTCAGCCCCAACGTCGAAGGATGGAAGTGACGCCAAGGGCGCTTTCCTTTCCTCAAGATCAGTATCAGAGCGTGTTTAGGAGCGGATACTGACATTTGAACCAGCAGGCCAGGGAGGGCAGAATGAAGATATGGTCTGGTAATGTCGCTAGAATCATGGATCATGATGTGAGAGGCTTACATACCGGTGCGCATAGCGACGATCTAGGGTCCTGACCGTACACCACCTACTACCGTGTACGGCACGGCCGTTTTGTCCCTGCTCGTACCGTATACTGTCCCGTACGCCCGAATTCGAATTGTCCCTCGGACAGTACTGGTCAAAATACGGCCGTATACGGGAATACACCGTATCACCAACTTCGTCTGAAACTTTCTCGATTTTTATGCGAATTCTAGGTCAAGGGAGCTCAAGATATGCCACTGTTTCTCCAGAACGGTCCAGAAAATGCGCATCTAGGACCAAGCCCAATGTTCCAAAGAATTTCAATCGGAAATATACTTCGGCGGCCTACCATCGCTTGAATGATCCATTTGAAAGTACCGACTACAATATAGATATTTGTTGATTTCTAGGGCACTGACTCCCACCACAGAGTCCCGCAGTGACCAGATATTTATTGAGTCGCCATTGAGCTGTAGGAAGTGAAACGGAAGGTGGGATACCAATTCATAGGCTACAGGTCCAAGTTTTCTAACCTTGATCACAAAAAAACACACCAAAATTAGCACAGAATCTGGTATAGCCGTACATAACTTAAGGTAAGACAGTCGTTTTTTTGACGGCAAAGACGGTGGGGACGGTCTACACCGTACCATCAGAAAAGGGCAAGAGGGCTCGACGGTACGGTACGGGAGCCGAACTACGGGTACCGTATAACTGCTAAATACGAGTACGGCGCGGAACCCTACAACGATCCATCTGTCTGCCGTTCTCCGACGTTCGTTGTGGCTGAACGAGTCGTAGTTCGATTGGTCTAATTAGATCCCATCAAATTATGGCACTCTGGTCCTTTTCTGGTGATGTCCACCGGGTGTCACGGGTAATTCCTGCCGCTCCTGTGCGCGGTTGATAGCAAGGCAAGCCGACACATGCAGAAGAGGCGGGTTCGATGTTTCCTACTGTATGAGCTCTTGCAGCCAATTTCAAGGATTGTTTTTGCCTTACATTAGTGTTTTTCAGGTATTCATGAATCAAAAACTGAAGAGCAGATATCGTCCCTCGGGGACCGGCTTGAACGGCAGGGTCGAGAAGATTTTGAGGATAGCGGTGCTAAGAGTAGTCTAAGACGAGGAGGTAGGAAGGGAAACTACCCTGGACACTATGATTTTCATCCCAACCATGCCACTGATGTTTATGGCTGTACCTGTTCGAATTCGTTGCATTCGAGATGAGCCTGGCTTTTGTGCCGAAAGCCGAGAGGTATCAGAATTGAAACTCCGGCCGGCAAAGAGAAAATAAACACACTGAGGTTGAAGATGAAATCGAAAATGACCGCTCGGGGTTTCTATGACTCACAAACTTATCCATGAACCTTCTTGAGGTGATACCCATGTATTTTTGAAGGTCTTCAAGGGTGTTGCGACGGAGGGGCGCAATTTCTAGTGATCTGGCTATCCCCCGACGGATAACGGCCCAAAAAATCAGACAAAATTTGCATGGATAGGAACAATTATGAGAATGCGGGTCGGCAAATGTTATGGCTGCTCAAGCAAATGCTGCGATGGATGAAGACTTCAGAACGGGGCCTGTCGGCTGTTTCCGGCAAACATCGCTTAAATTTCCTTTCGGGGAAATCTAATTAGACCAATCGAACAGTTCCTCGTGGCTGAACCTCTTAACCATGACATTGACAGCTTGCGTTCGGATGAATCTACCCGAACTCAGTATCCAGGACCACATGGTGGGGGCACATGTGGCATGAACGCCACATCACAAGGATGTTCTGCTGCGAACAACCATCAAATAACGATTTTCTCCATGTTTGCCATCTTTGCTATGGTTTGAGAGAGTCCAAGGACATAACTCATTGCGGTCCCGATGTTACATGTATTCCCGTCTCCTGAGTCCCAACACGAACATTTGTGAGGGCGGAACACCGGACAAACTTCCCAAAATGGTACCCAGATTTGATCGGAGGTCTACGGAGTGCAAATTTCGGCATAATTCCGAAACATCATTCCATGCACGGAATAGACATGGGGGGAGGCCGATGCTTCGCACGGCGGGACTCGTACTTTACTCCTTTTTATTTTATTTTATTGGTAGTGATGTACTGCTTATTTAAAATACGGTAAGACTTTAGGCACCGTACTCTTTCAACAAGCACAACGGGTATCCCACTAGTCATTGAGTCAGGCCTGACCACCGGTCGCATCTGAAAGTAAGATCAATGAACACCCAGTGCACTCCAGAATATGACTTGTCGAAACAGACTATAGATGGTTGTGGAAAGGCATTACGACTCCCCGGTTAGACTCACTGTATCCGATATTTACAGTCCCCTAGGAAACACCTAACACCGTTGCATTCCATATACATTCGGGACGAACAGTCTAGCACTAGGGGAGACTAACACCTGTAACGCCCAAAAAGTGATGTGAACTAGCGTGCACTATATATAGCAAGTGCACGCTAAGATGCGTTTTTTTGGTGCTGATGCGCGCACGGCTTAATTACAGCTAATTCTTCCCCGCCACTGCGCTATCTCTACTAATACAATATCTTTCTCTTTATCTATCATGGTGGCAATCCCCATCAGTGCCGGCGGGCCGTCAAGCACAGGAGCGCGCCATCAACCGCCATCAGCGGCCGCCCGCTCATGTCCTCGCATCGCCAAATTCATTTTCCTGGTCTCCTTCTTCGACGCAACGGTTACCAACCTTCCTCTTGCTTTCCCTGGTCGGGCGCGCACTTCCCGGCGGATGACAGGTACACACGCGCACGCAGCCCGATTGCACTGAGTGCGGGCTTTGGTGTGGGGACTTGTGTGATCGTTTATTCCTGGTCACCCTCATTTACGACTGCCCCGCTCGCTTTTCCGCATCGACGACCCGCAGACTCTCCCCGCCCGCACGTACTTTCGTAATTGCTTCTACAATTACCTCGTAACTCTGTTAACCTCCGCCTTAGCTCCCGTGCAATGGGAGCGTCCAAGCTCCTACATGGAACCCATCCCGCCCCATAGAGAACTTGCGGGATGCGCACGTAATCTCGCGGCAAAGTGTTGTGTACACCGTGCAACTTTCGCACGAATATGCCAGCTCGCCCCCGACCGCCTGCCTGACTCTCTATGCATGTGTCCAATGCAATCCACCTCGCATTCCCGCATCCAAACCCTCGCGCGCCACACCGAGATCAAGTCGACGGCGTGGAACGGCATTCGACTTCAATGTGTTGACGTTCAAACATCACAAGGTAGAACCTTCCTTACGAATCAGTCTCTTGCATTGACTTAGCACTTGCAACCATACACATGGTACCGTGAAGACTTCGATCCCTACCACCGTCGCTCACTCCAACATCCCTGTCCAAGACGGCAAAAAAATCCCGCTCACTCAGTTCACTGCCTGTGTGTTGTTCCGTTTTATCAACTACAGATTTCGGACGAAGGTTGGGTTGGTGGCAAGTAACGAGTGATGGAGCGGCGAAATTCCAGGAGGAAAGAAGGCTTTAGTTTATTTTTTACCGTAGAAGAATTGCTGGCCCGCACCAAGTGAATTTCCTTTCTTTTGCTTTGACCTTCAAGACTTTAAAGTTGTTCTATGCTCAATTTCAGGAGATCGAGAACCGGCGACCGAGTTGCGAACTGACACACAAAGTCGCGAACTGATGTGGGGATCAAACTTTCCTTCTAACTGTCCAACCCCTTCACCGCCTGGCTTCAAACTTTTGGAGGTGAAAGTACAGCATACTCCTAATACTTTTAGTTTTTTGACCCAGAAAAAAAAAGATTAAAATATATGTACTTTGGTTAGCAGGCTCTTGATTTAATATAACGTACAATCTGCAAGTACAGTAGTACCGCTATAAGGCTGCACTAGTCTCCAAGTGTTACCGCAATAGATGCTCAGCTCTACTGTGTCTCTGTGTGCACCCCGTCCGAGACGATCGCGCCGCCGAGCTGCGAAGCCCAGGTGCATCGCCTTCTTATTTTTTCCTATGCCTCTAGTCTTTCCTTTATACACTACTCTGAGAGAACTACGTTGCGCCACCGCTGTATCCCAGCTAAAACTCAAACGGACTTCTCACAAAAACAAATCCCCCCCTATGAAGCCCTCCGAGTCGCCTGCGGTGCATACGGTGCGGGGCACACATGTCAAAAATCTCACAACCCCATCTCCCATCCTCCTGGCGCCCATATCAAGCCCCGGACCCGCGCCAGTCTTGAACCCCGCGTTGAGTGCCATTTCCAACGCCAACCCCGCACCCGCACCCACCACCGTTCCCAACACCACTCTCACAAACTCACAGGCCCTCCTTTCGGGATGACTACACTGGGCCCATCGGGATGAACGGCCGGTTCAACCCACTCTTTGAAGATGAGGTCCCGGATGGAAGCCAAATACCCGCCGCTGCTGTCGAACATGATCAACCTTTCCAGGATTGGATCCAGTGCGAGATAGAGGAGTACGCGCGCAGCGGCGGGGGTGTGGGGACAGCTTGGTATGACACTCACTTGATTGACTACTATTCTCAAAATACCCCTCGCGAGTTCCAGAGCTACGGGAAAGCGGGCTACAACAAGGATGCAAAACCCGTGCCCACCGTGGAGTATGGGCGCGTTGAGAATATTGTGCGCATCGCACATGATGCGGAGGCAGCTGCAGGAGCGGGGTACGGTAATTTTGTGTGCACTGGCGGTATATCGGTATTTTCCTTCCAATTCAAGCAGTGTATTCTGTTGTGAAGTGTAAGGGAAGGTCCCTGATTTTCTTCGTGAATTTCCATTCATTTTGGCTGAGTTATGCGTGGGGCGGCGGACCTGGGTCGAAGTGATAGCAAATTGATGGCGCGCCCTTCGCGCCATCAGGCGCGGCCGGGATTGATGGGAGCGATGGCCGCTATGATAGATAAAGATAGCTTTCGAGATAGTAGATAGTAGATAACACAGCAGATTGTGAAGGGAATTAGCTGTAATTAAGCCGTGCGCGCATCAGCACCAAAAACACGCATCTTAGCGTGCACTTGCTATATATAGTGCACGTTAGTTCACATCACTTTTTGGGCGTTACAGGTGGAGACTAAGCTAAAGGGGCTGTCCGATACTTGGAAGTTTGATCACACATGTGGACTCACCCAGCGCCGAAGTTTCATAGCTGTGCATCCGAAATCCAGTAAGGTGATATTGGTACAGCTCTGCACGCGACGCCATGGTGAGGTAGTACGCCCCTAATAGCGGCCTTTTATACCCGTTAACAATGCCAGATCGGTTCCTCCCCAGCGACAGGTCGCATTTACAGATCATCCCTGTATGCGACTGTCTCCTGACGTGCCAGAAAATGTATTGTCATTAATCGACTCCTTTTCGGCACCTACTCTATCCATCACATAATCCTACGAGCATACATATTGGCTGGATCACAGGCGATCAGCTCGGCAATTCCACGGCCGGATATCCCCGAAGTGACTCGTACGCAGGGTGGTCACCGGCACCACTTTCCTGATAAGGACTGCTAGTAAGTCTCTGCATGGACGTTTTTTGAATACAGTTATATATAGTGAGCTTCACTCTTTTTCGGAACATGGTAGTGTGTTCTCACTCTAGTAATGTAAACAATCACTTGCAGTGGAGCATACAGTAAGTACAGGTATCAACGTTATATGCTAACCAAAGTGCATCAACACGATCCCAGGCTGCGAAAAACACGAGATACGTCGAATTTAAAGAGGCCAACCAGACTACGCATCAAGTATGGACTACACTCACCGCCACCGAGCCGTCTACGTGTTATGAAACAAATACAGTCTTTCCACGGTCCTTGCACGAGATTTTGAATGTTGGCCTTTCTACATCAAAATTCAGGCTCCACAGCCTGTCCGGAGTATCTAGAAGACGTAAATGAAGGCATAGATTCCCAAATGATGAAAAGAATTGGAAGAATACACCACCTTTTGCGTTTTTGGGCCACATCGGATTTTCGGACATAATCGGTCCTTGCATTTTTGTCCAAAACAGGGCGATACGACTTCAAGGTATGGAATTTCGATGAACAGTTGGACGTTCTAATGACTCATCCTTCATATTTCCTCCTCTCACTCTAGATCCGACTCAAGATCTGAACCTTCCTCCGAAAATTCCCCGGATTCAAGTGTTCTCTTCATCTCGAACTCCCGCCCCCTCGTGATTTGAACCCTCCACACCAATCATCTTGTCACCATCTTCACGGAACCGGTCCGGTGTCGGTCCCCACTTCGGCTTCGCGGGAGGATGTCCCCAGCCTCCTCGTTTGCCTTGCTGTCTCATGTGTTCCCGTTTCTTCTCCCATGCGGTGCGCAGTCTACGATGCTCCTCGTCAATCCGCTTCTTCTCCTTCGCTTTCCACTGTTTTTTCTTGGCCTGAATACCGTCCGGATGGCGTACAGATTGACGAGCGTCCGGGGAAAGGTAGATACCGACTTCCTTGCCTGATATTTCCAGCTCACGACTTTCAGGTCACATCTACTGGACCAACATGGGCACCAACGCCAACGATGGCTTCCTCAGCCGCTCCAACATCGACGGATCCAACGTAACCATCATCGTCCCACCGGGAGCAACACACACACCAAAACAGCTCGTCTTGGACACCGATCGGGAATACCTCTACTGGTGCGACCGCGAGGGCGGCAAGATCCAGCGCTGCAAGCTCGATGGCTCTCACATCCAAACGCTCTACATCTCCGCGTCCATGCCGGAGGAGCACAAAGACCAGCGCACCTGGTGTGTCGGTATTGCACTGGACCCGGCGCGCGGGCTTTTGTATTGGACACAGAAGGGCAACTTCAAGGGCTCGAACAGGCGAATCTTCCTTGCGAATATTGATCCGCCTGCTAGTGCGGATCCCACGAGGCGCACGGATGTCCAGATCTTGTTTGAAGGGCTGCCAGAGCCGATTGACTTGGAGTACCACGACGGGTTTCTGTACTGGACCGACCGCGGCGATCCACCGTTCGGGAACAGTCTTAATCGGGCGGATGTATCTGCGCCCCTAGCGCCGGGGGCAATGCCCCACAGACCAAGTAGGGAGCTCATTATTGCGGAGCGGTTCCATGAGACAATTGGACTGACAGTTGACCCTGTGGGCAAGAAGGTTTGTTTCCATTTGGTTCATTGGGTTCATTCAGCTGAGCCGAGGTGTTAGATCTACATCGCAGATTTGCTTGGGTCGTTGTGGGTTACAAATCTCGATGGGAGCCATAAAGCGGCGATTCTTCGTGATGCAGGGAATTTCACTGGTATAACGTTCCATCCTGCGAAATCTGTCTAGGAAATGGTCAATGTGTATGTACACTAGTACCAAGTATCAAGCCTTTCCGCATGCATATGTCTGCGCATTTTGCTTTAGGTCGAGCAAGCATGAAGACATCACGGCAATACCGGTCTAAGCTGGAGGTGTTCAGAGTGAAAAGAATATTTCGCATTAATGCGGGGCAGAGGGCAGAGTGTGGTTATGCACTCAAAGTAATAGTCTGGCGTGATAATTGTGGTCGAGGTCTATTCTGGATTGAGTATCAGGCACAATAGGGGCACTCAATTCTTAGTTCAGTTCAGTTCACATTTAAATAACATAAACAAGATGCGCCGCCGCTTCGCTCTGGCAAACAGACGGGAAAGGAAGAAATTTGATTGCGCCTATGAAATACAACGTTGTATGGATTGACAATGAAATGGAGACTTAAGTTACTTGAGCCTGAAGAGTGTTCGATCAACCAAACTTTGAATTAACTTGTTTGAGGGAAACCGGCTGCGAAAAGGGGAGTGTTAAGAGTGAAGATTCAAACCTCGGATGTTTTCTTGTGTGCCGGGGCAAATTTAAAGACCGTAATAATGAAAAGAATCAACACGGCGAATTCGAACCGACCCCATCTGTATGGATTACATCATCACTAAATTCATTAGATTAGTCTTGGGACTGGGCACCGATCGATCCATCAGAGATCCGTTTGTATATGTTGTTTGATGGTGCTCCACCGCCAAGATCCTAGGTGCAGACGCCTTGGGCATTTCAAGCCTTCCTCCCTTCAATATGATTGAATTGAAGAGGCCAATTGCAATTATATCACAAACTATCGAGATTGGTTAAGGCAGATTTTTTTCTGTTTAAAAATTTAATGAAGTGACCTCTTCAGTATCTACTGTGTGCGCTGGGAAAAAAAATCTGCCTTAACCAGATCCGAGATATCCCTAATCTTATCTTGTTGCCGTCCGGCCGGGACCACCAACCGGAGATGTTGAGGTCAAAATGGCCAAGTGGCGGGGCCGGTCAATCATTGAGATCAGAAGTGTGACATCACCGTGACTCTACACGTCGGGGTCAGCGACGCGAGCTTGTCGACACATCGTAGTTCTACGGAGGCCAGGAAAAAGGTGCGCCCCGATTTATATCTATTTCAAACACGTCCTGACTTCGTGGACTAATTTTTAGCTTGTTCCCCCGGCCAGGACACGTCATTTTCTGTGTTCCATCTCCTGCGACAAATCTGGAGCACAGACGAAGTTATGGGTTCGGGCGCAAAAAGGCCGCCATCGCACCGCCGGACCCAGCCGTCCAAACAGCAGCTCGCTGCCCGGGCTGCCAACATCCGTGCCTACAAAGAAAATATTGCACCTACCGTCTCAGCACCATTGGTTCCGGAAAAACCCCTGCAGAAACCCGTGGCCCCTGCGAAGGACTGGAAACACGAGTTCCAAAAGCTTCAACGTCGATTTCGGCACTCCAAGACACGAGAAAAGGGGCTTGAAGCGCAATTGTCAGCATACAAAGTGACAGATGCCGCTACAAAACGTACTGCGCATTTGCGCTCACAAAAGATCGCGGAGCTGGGCGGGATAATCGAGAGGATGACTGTAGACGCACACAAGAGAGCGGACACCTCGAAAACGACCATCAGCGGGTTACGAGAGCGTGTCAAGGCCCTGAAGCAACGCATTCGACGATCCATCCGGACTCTCGCTCGAAAGGTGGATCGTGCTCGGAAGAAATTTGCCTTCCAACGCGTCACATCAAAGGGTGTATACACGGTGCAGGCACGGCAGCTTGCCAGAGTCATGGTGGACAGCGGCTGTGCACCTGCAAAAGTCGGCCCATTAATGGCTTGCCTCGCGTCCGCCCCTGGTGTGCACACCGATCGAGAAAGACCGAAGAACCGTTCGACGCGCCATAGCCGAAGGCGGGGTGGCAACGAAGATGCAGGCAGTCTATGAGCTGGCAGAAAGCGGAGGTGAGCTAGCTTAAATACACGATGATTAAAATTAATTTGCACTTAGGCGTTACAATCAGTGCAGATAGTACCTCGAATCGGGGCCTGAATATTGAGTCCGCTCATATGGCTCTTCGCGTGGCGGATTACGCGTCGGGGAGCCTCACAGTAGACCCGAAATCGACGCCCAAAGTCCGCTTCCTTGGTGTCGACAAGACCATTGATCACACAAGTGCAGCAGCAGTCAAAGGATGGGAGGCACGCGTCGAGGAATTCAGCGATATCTTCAACCGCAGCCCACTGGCGAACTATCTGAAGCGCAGTCATTCAATTCGCGACTTCGCCAGAATCTTGTTCGGAATGAATGGGGACCACGCGTCTGTCGAGAAGAGTACAGCCAAGGGAATGGAGGAGCTAAAACACGATGCAACGATACAAGATCTTGGCGAGGATGCACTGCTGGGGAAGGAGTTCATGGAGCTTGTCCACTATCTTGCTGCCTGGAATGCGAAGAAGATCGAGGACGCTGGGGGAGAGGAGGCGTGGGAGGCGCTGTCGCCAGCAGAGCAGGCAAGACGTGACGCGAAGTTGATGCAGGAAGTGGTGACAACCTTGGGAAAAGAAGTGTACGACATGCTGAGTCCCGAGGAGCGGCGGCCGTTGGACCTTTTTATTTGGGCCGGGTGTTGCATGCACAAAGACCTGAACAGTTTCAGAGGGGGGAACACGGAGATGATGCTTGAGTGGCAGAAGTTGGGGGTGGATCGCCCGGTGCTTCTTTGCAACAAGCAGAACGCATCAATACTGCAGCATCACCTGGATCACACAATTTCGAAGGACGCGGTGCTTACGGAGGACGAATTCAAGGCGCTCGAGGCATCAACTCGAGGTGGTATTAAAGTGTGCGCACTCGCGGGCGCAATCGTCAATAACAAAGATGACAAGAAGGGCCAAGGCGACAGGCACGTTGATTTCATGAGCCAAAAACTCGAGAAACAACACAAACGGTTCCCGGATACCAGCAATACACGTTTCGGCAGCTACGGCGATGCTGCCGCGGAAATCATCACTTACCTCCCGCTGTACAAGGAGATCGTGCGCATCATCGAATGGTCGAAACACATCCCATCCCTCACCAATATCGAAAAAAATCTTGCCAACGCCCTCGCGGATCCCTGCACCATAACCGAATTCGTCGCAATGGTCATCTACCAGAATGTGATCACTCACCCGTATATGCGCCAGGTTCGAGGGCCTGGAACGGAAAATATCAATGTCCTCGACCTAGGGCCGCTGCACCGAACGATCAATGACCACTGTCAATCCATCCTCGATGATCCCGACATTATCTTCGGAGGTGATATGTCGTACACGTCTGCAACTCTGGATGGAAAGCCGTGGTCAGATCCAGAAGCCATGGCTGCCGCAATCATATTGATACCTTCCCTCCCGTTCATTCGACCAATCACCCTCGCATTCTTCCGAGGTGCCCAGGCTACATGGATCCGGTTCTCAGCCGAATTTGCTCCTGGCGGCGTAATTGACCACGCTACAGCAACTGAGAAACAGAAGGCATGGATGCCTCCCACAAACGATGCGAACGAAGGAAGCCTTGGTGGCTATCGAGTTGCTATCCGCGGAAAACCCTCACTTACTTTGCATCAGTACAACTCGCAGGCCATGTTTCGGCGGAACAACACACAGGCGTTTATGGACGCGCGTTTCTCGCCCGAGGATCATGCTTACATTAGACGGGAGGCCAGACGCATTGACGCCAGCGGAGCTGAGGCCGAGAGACGTCGCCAAATCGTGGACTTCCGGATTCAGACAGCGGAGATGAACAAAGAAAAAGCGGACGCAAAGGCGAAGCACGAAGCAGAAGTGCTTGATGCGAATCTCAAGCGGCCGCTCGTCTCGCTTGCAGAGATGGATCAGCTCACTGTTGCAAAGATCGTGGACCAATTGAACTCGTATCGAGCTCGAGGGGTGCCGAATATCTTGAAGATCAGCAATTATAGGCTAAAGGCGGACAAACTGGCGGCCCTCAGGGAAGCTTTCGCATGGTATCAGGTGAATATATCATCGACTGATGTTCCCGCTGCGGTCTCAGCCGCAGCGCCGCCCATTCGGATGATAGTCGACAACTGGGAGGCGGAGGATGACGCCGAGATGGAGGAATAATGGTAAATTAAATTAAATTTGTCTACCTACTGCATACAATAACTTACATATACCGATTCATCTCTATTTGACCTTCCCTGGCTTGAATCCACGCAAGGATGGTCGGACGCAGCTGGTGGAAGCAGGCGACGGACATTGATGTGGCTGTGGGGCTGCCCATCAGCCCATCAGATCCCTGTCGCTGCCCAGTCCCATAATAGTCTGCTAAAAAGACTTCAAAAACTTAATGAACACAGCCACTATTTTCATTACATTATTCAAACGCACTGATAAACGTTTCGCCATCTCAAAAATCTAAATCTGGTTCCCGATTGATGAAAAGAACGAGTACATAAAGTACTCGTAATCAGGTGCGGCAGGACGAAACACTGGAAGTGCGACACACACACTGGAAAGACTCTTCGAGAAGATGCGATGGTCCGAGTTCTGTTAGCAATCCGTTGTGCCGCAAATTGTTGTAAAGGTATGTGCTATCCTTGAGTCTGGTCTTTGTGAGATAATGGCCCCAGGCCAACTCTGCCGTCGATTGGTGGGATAAATACAAGACATGCCGTCGCTTCGCTTCGGCAAAAGTGCAGACTCTGGCGAATGTAGAATGGCAACCAACCATCATTTGGAAATTCCAGACAAATCACCTCGGGGTATACTGGAATCACAGTTGAATCGCACAGGTAAAGATTGAAATCGCCTTGTGTGCTTCCCAATTTGATAAACGTGAACGACGCTTTGATTCGCTCGAGTTCTCGGAAACTTGACTTGTGAAATCTAGAACGTGGCAGAGCTCCTTGCAAATTCGTGTATTTACGCAAGGCACATACAACCAACGTCCGTGACACAAATCCAGTCATCTTCCCTGATCGGCCGCAATTGCAGGCTACTTGCTGCGTAATCAATCATACACAACACCTTATAAAATTGGATTACTGGGCACGCATCTATGAACGAGTAGAGGCCAGGGACACAACTGAATATGGTGGTTGCAAATGGCGCTCAAACTATGATAAAATGTACATACATCATACCGGTTAAATAGATGGGCCCGAGCACATTTGTGATCCCTTACCTGTTTTCCAACCAGGCTAGGGGGGCTGCCCAAATAAAAAAAATTAAAGATGGGTGCACATATAAATCTTGGTGAGAAAATGATATTCTGTCTATAAACTTTGGGTGTGCTCGCTACTGTTGACTTGCTATGGATGTTTTGATTGCAACTGGGGATACAGTCAGGGCCACAGGCTGGGTGGGGTCAACAGTTGGGAGCAGACCCAAAGTTTATCAACGGAATAGCATTTTCTCACCAAGATCTAAATGTGCGCTGATTTTCGATTTTTTTCATAGGGGGACCCGCCCAAGCCTGGTTGGAAAATAGTTAGAGATAGGGCAAACTGTTAACGCTGTGGTAGAATATTCGTGATATTACTAAGATCTCGACATGTGCTTCACTTGCATGAAGTTGGACAAAGTAAACACTTCTCATATCTGGACGAGGAATTCGGCATGTAGTATTCATCGTGTGGACACAATCTTCGAATTTTTTCTCCTGCCCCCAATGACGGTCCCATATTTGGCATGCGGACATTGGGTGACGATGTCATCAGTCACGTTCCTCCCGGCTTTCCGCCGCTAACCACGTCGCTCAAGACGATCAAGGTTCATCGGCCCCAGTCGGACGCCGCAGGAACTGACGGCCAAAGGTACGTGTGCGTTCTGTGCCCTTTTCGTATTGATCGCTCATATCGTCAGACCCACCACCGGTTGCCCATCCAACGCCCAAATGGAGGCAACTCTGAGCAGCCTCGACGTCTGGACCACCGTCAGCGAGTGCGTACAATGAACTTCTAGGTACTGGTGTCACTGTAGGTCTGATTTTGCGCCGTAGTACGATAAATCCGCACAATATTGAGCTGCCCCCTGTAGTACCATTATAATGTGCCCTGGATTTTCCAGCAGTGCACATTAATATGTGCACTTTGCATCTCCTGGCCTGGTGCACATTGTAATGTGCACCCTTCCCCTGCCATTCCCGGCATGCTACTGCCAGTTCCGGCATCATGGCATGAGGTTTCCTTATTTGTACCTGCTTATACACCTTCTGCATTGGGCTACAGATTGATTGACAGCACCTGCCTGTCAATCAACACTATAACAACAATTGATGGAAAGTTCCCAGGCATGTACATCAACTTTGCCATCATTTATCGCCGGCTCTGGGAATTTATTTTGTGTTTTGCGCAATAACTAGGGGGTCTCTTGCAAAACTGTAAATACAGCCAAATAGCCCTCGGCCGGCTCTACAACTTTGATTTTGAGACCATTTTTAGCCAACTGCCTTTTTTGGTCACTACGCTTTTGGCCCAAAAAGGAAATTACAGTGTTTTCTGTCTCCCTAGCTCAATTCTTAACCATTTTGGATGATCTAACCACATAGACCTATAGATCTGTGGTCATTCAAGCCACCTGGGACACAGTAGAGCCTATTAGAGAACAATAATAGGGTGAAAATAGCGAAAATCCTTAAATTACATTCTGATCATGATATCTTGGGTATATACCCTTGTAAATGACTCATGGATACACAACATTGTTTCTTTGGGCTGCAAAGACATTCCTCAGATAGGTGATCAGATGCTAATAATTAAAAACATCGCATTTTGGCTATACAAAGAAAATCTATTTTGACCTTACTATGCACTCCTCCATCATGTGAGGCCTTCCCAAACACATCATTTGGATGTTTCTCATGTATATGGAATAGAAAAGTAAGTAATGCACACCTGGAATGGGGAACACTCCATGGTACAGGGTGATCTTCTTGTGGGTGCTTGTTCACCATGTTCTGGATGCCACAGGGTCATAAACAATGTTCTGAAGCCCATTTCCAGTCTAACTGAGCTACATAAACAGTTCTGAATCAAAAAGAGCGCCCATACAGTGAGGGAAACTCCAAGAGTGTCTATTGTCACCTTTTGCTCATTTCATGAATAGGGCACTATGGAGACCAGATAGGGCAAAATAAACACCACAGATGAAATCAGACAGTCAAAATACACCAGATTAGGCTTTATCTGAAGTATTTTGGTCAATTTTCGGCCAGATGGTGTTTTGAGCTGAGGTGAGCATATAGTGTGAAAACTTGCTCTTGAACCTATATGCTTAGAAGCAGCATTCAACCAAAACCTAACCAAATCACTTGAGGTAAAGAATAATCTGGTGTATTTTGACTGTCTGATTCCATTTCTGATGTTTATTCTGCACTATCTGGCCTACATAATGCACTATTCATGAAACAAGCAAAAAGTGTCAAATCACACTGTTGAAGTTTACTATCAAATATTGTGACAATTTCTGGCCCAAAACCGTTCTTAAGGCTCATTTAGACTAGTATTAAGTGTTTTAACAGTAGGCTTGGCCCTATGGCAGCCAGAACATAGTGAACAAGTACATCCAAGAAGATCACCCTGCACTATGGAGTGTTCCCCATTCCAGGTGTGCATTACTTACTTTTCTATTCCATATACATGAGAAACATCCAAATGATGTGTTTGGGAAGGCCTCACATGATGGAGGAGTGCATAGTAAGGTCAAAATAGATTTTCTTTGTATAGCCAAAATGCGATGTTTTTAATTATTAGCATCTGATCACCTATCTGAGGAATGTCTTTGCAGCCCAAAGAAACAATGTTGTGTATCCATGAGTCATTTACAAGGGTATATACCCAAGATATCATGATCAGAATGTAATTTAAGGATTTTCGCTATTTTCACCCTATTATTGTTCTCTAATAGGCTCTACTGTGTCCCAGGTGGCTTGAATGACCACAGATCTATAGGTCTATGTGGTTAGATCATCCAAAATGGTTAAGAATTGAGCTAGGGAGACAGAAAACACTGTAATTTCCTTTTTGGGCCAAAAGCGTAGTGACCAAAAAAGGCAGTTGGCTAAAAATGGTCTCAAAATCAAAGTTGTAGAGCCGGCCGAGGGCTATTTGGCTGTATTTACAGTTTTGCAAGAGACCCCCTAGTTATTGCGCAAAACACAAAATAAATTCCCAGAGCCGGCGATAAATGATGGCAAAGTTGATGTACATGCCTGGGAACTTTCCATCAATTGTTGTTACAGTGTTGATTGACAGGCAGGTGCTGTCAATCAATCTGTAGCCCAATGCAGAAGGTGTATAAGCAGGTACAAATAAGGAAACCTCATGCCATGATGCCGGAACTGGCAAGTAGCATGCCGGGAATGGCAGGGGAAGGGTGCACATTACAATGTGCACCAGGCCAGGAGATGCAAAGTGCACATATTAATGTGCACTGCTGGAAAATCCAGGGCACATTATAATGGTACTACAGGCAGTGGTGCAATATTACGGCGCACGATAGGGAGCTGTTCGACAGGGACCAAATCCGGCGGCAAACGCGTCGCGCACTGCTGACTACAACGTTGAATAGATTTCGTGACATTGAGAAGGAGCTAGTCCAGAAACAGGATGCAGTGCGCCTGAAGCGGGAGGCGTACCGGGGATATACTCCCTTGCTCACAGAGCTCCGGGAGCATGGCGAAAGGCTGGTTCGCGAATACGAGGCCCTCGGACCTATCCCGCTCGCAGCGTTCGCCGCGTCCGCTGTTCGGCGGTGTCCCGACGACGTTCTCATCAAAATATTCTCCACCCTGGTGACCACGCTGCGGGCCACCCGGGATCTTGGGTCTCGGGACCCGTCGCACATCGGCGCTGATCCAGCCATGGTCTTCAGCCAAGTCTGCTCGAACTTCCGCGCACTGGCTCTGTCGCAATCTTCCCTCTGGTCGAATTTCTCGTGCCCGTTTTATCCCAATGAGTCGATGGCGCAGCTTTTGGAGGGGTATCTGGAGCGATCCGGCACCGCGCCGCTCACCATCGTCCTGAAAATCGAAAACGAACCCGGATACTATGATCATCCTGCGCGTCAAAAACGAGTCTTTGCTCAGCTTGACGCGCACTGTGCGCGTATCCGCAGCCTCACGCTGTTCGGGGATCTGCCGCATGCGGTGACACCGAGCTTCGAGCACTTGGGGAACAAACTGCTCAGTCTCGAAGTCCTGTCTTTGCTTATCCATCCCGCGGACCGTCCCATTCCCGGATTGCAGATATTCCCCTCGGCTGCATACATTCGACATGCCGGGAGAGATCCTGCATTACCACTCGCTCCCCTTCTCCCAGGTGACAACCACCCATCTGCGGAATGTCGGCAACGTCGCGGACATCCTCTCGCTGCCCAACCTCCGCACCCTCTCGTTGACCTACACTATTGAGACAGAGATGTCGCACCACGCCGTCCTCACAAACCTCACGGCGCTGTATCTGGAGACAGGCAGCCCGGACGAAATCCTCGACTGCTTCACAACACCCTCGCTCACCGCGCTCAAGGTCTCCAACATGGGCACTGAGCGCGGGGCGACTCCGAAGTCTGTGGGAGTTCTTGGACCGCTCTCAGTGTCCCCTCCAATCGATCGTCTTCTCGGAGTGCGCGGTGCCGACGAAACACTTCCTGCGCATCTTCCGACGCTTTTCCGGCCTGCGGTCACTCGCGGTGGAAGACATCCAGTCCGGGGAGATCAGGGACGAGCTGCTGGCGGCGCTCACACGGGAGCCTGCGCACACGGGCACCGCGCTCCTTCCCGAACTGTCGCATTCTCCGCCTCATCTGGCAGTATCGCTTCACCACGGATGCGCTGTATCGCATGCTTGCGTCGCGGATGGTGCGCTGTGGCAGCGATGCCCCCAGCGCACAGGGGCCTGCGGTGGCCGCGCCGCACTCCATCGGTGGCAACCCACCGGCGTTGCTGAAGCAGGTCGAGATCGCCTTCCTCCAAGGCTTTGTGCCGGCGGAAGATTTGCCGTGCTTTGAGGCGCTCGATGGTCTGAGCGCTTCTGGGACGACGCCTGTCAGCCCGTTCGCATCAGTTGACTTCGCCGCTCTTGAAGCCTCAATGTCGCCTATTCGATGGCCAATATTCAACGGCCACTGTGATACGTAGCACCCTCATTTGTCTTTGTTTTGCAATTTCCATATGCATCTCTTCCGCTCCAAGGCTTAGCCTCACGCACACCCTTGAAGAATCTCTGAGTAACATGGAAGACTCTCCCCCGGGAATGCCAAAGGAAAAGTAAGATAGACAATCTTTGACAGTCTTCGGGTGTGTGGTCATTCAGGATAAATGGGTGTAGGTGGCTGAAAGGGAAGAAAATGATCACGAGTGACACAAGAATGAAAGGATAAACAAAAGCAGGAGCACACATCGAACCGAAGTCCGACGCTGACGGGGATCCCTCCATCGTCCTTATGGCGCAGAATAGAGGCAGAGTTCAAACTCACCGTGATATTTGCGTGCGAAGCTGAGAATATGTCGAGCCTAAGGCGGTTGTTTGGATTCACAGATGACCCTGAGTGGAACGAATAGACCAGAGAGCGAAGCAAGAAAATAAAAGGAACACACCTTTGCAATTTAAAAAATATTACAATGAGGGGCGGCGCCCTCGCACGGCTGCTGGATCAAGCACTGGAAGTCTAGCCTCAGTACAACTCACTTGAGAGATCTATGACAAAACAGACATACAATCAAGTTCGGGCCGCTGAGAGAACATTCAAAATAGCAGGTCAAGCGCGCATTTGTGGAGGAAGTAATGACCATGAGGCATTTTCTCAGAGTCGTCACTATTCACGGCAGTTGTAAGGCAAAAAGTGGGTTCCATTGCTTTGTACTAGGATAAGCAAGGAATAAAAGTACAGGGACGGCAACGTAGCGTAAAAAGATAGGTGGGTAAGGTATGTAGGGTGCGAGAAGGGTCGAGAACGCGGTGGAAAGAAAAGTGAAGATGATGTAAGCGTGGGGTGGGGGATCTGCACCTGGCGCGAATGAAGAGATGGGCGGGCGAGGAGGGGAACGATGCGGGATGCAGTAGTGAGAAAACCAGCGGCGTAGATCCGATTGACCAGGGCAGTGCCGTGGTGAATCCGAGCGTGGGGCTGCAGGCGGAATGGGGGAGAGATGCACAGCAACTACAGGGCGGTGCAGAGAGAACGGACAGAGCGGCGTTGGATGCAATTCGGAAGCGCGGCTGCAAGGAGACGATGTCGAGGGGACGTGGCGTGCGGGGAACGGGGTTGTGTAGATGTTCACCAGATGGGCGGGAACGGGACAATGGCGAGGCGACACGGAGGCGAGGTGGTGCGGGCGCAGCAGCAGGGGCGGGTAGGCTGCAGGGGAGGGAAGCGGACATGGTGTGGTCGGGATCGATGCGACGGCGGGTGCGGGCAGACGGTTACACACGGTGGTAACGGTGGAGCGGGGCGCGCGGAGAGGGCACGGCGCAGCGCGACGGGACAGGCGTGCGGAACAGGGGCAGTGGCAAGGTGGGTGCGGATGCATGACGTGCATGGCGCGGGGCGAGCAAGGGCAGACACGAGGGGAGCACCTTGGCGTTAGAGCGGAGGACGCGAGCGGAGGGGCCAGTGGAATATGGAAGTGGGGCGGGGAGAGCGCACGGTGGCAGCATGGGGGCGGGACGGGACACGGGCGCGGAGAAGAATCACGGGGAGGGGTGGCGCCTAAGTAGAGTATGTGGGGTCGCAGGGAGGGCGGTGTGCAAGGCGTAGTGGACGGGGAGGACGGCGTGTGTGAACGAGGTGGTGGAGAAGGAGGAGCACAGGTGTAGCAATGTCGGGTCCAGAGGCGGTCGCGCCGAAGACGAGATGCGTACGGCCCAGCGTGCGGAGGTGGAGTCGGCTCGAGCGCGGAGACTCCACGCCATTGGGCGGGATAAGCGCGTAGCTTGCGCTGCGTAGCGGCATGCGGGATGATGTCGACGTCGATGCAGAGGTATTGCGTCTGCGTCCTCGAGGCCGTCCAGCTGCCCGCCGCGGTTAGGGAGGACCGGACTCGGATCGATGGTGCCCGCGCGCCGTCCCCAGATGAAAGCGAGCCGTCGGCTGGATGCTTGCATGGTGGTTCGTGGGGAAGGTGTCTGCAAGGATGTTAGTAACGGTCTCGATAAAACAGTGCGCAGAGACAGGAGAAAAGGATGATATGAAGTAGTCGAAAGCGAAGATTACGACATAGAAAATAAAACTCACCAAGACGACTCTGCGGCGCGTAAGTCCAGCACTTCCTCTACTCAGGCATTCTCTCCCTCGAAATCGCAAAACAGGCAGCATAACACCACCGCCCGCAAGCATCGCAGGCGGTGGGGAACCCGCCGTCGACGTCGACGCTCGACCCGCAGCGGCAGCGTATCTCGTCGCCCTCCCAGCCCTATTCCACTGCTGACTGTGTGGTCGGAAGTTGCCCTACGGAAACACTGCAGGCAAGAGTCCGCTGTGGGGAGATGCTGGCACCAGCCGCACCTCGACCCGGGAAACTGGGCTGCGGGCTGATGGGGAGGTAGAAGGGCGGAGCGGGGAGAGGGTTTAACCCTCTGAACAGGACGGCGATCGGGGTCCACAGCCACGCCCCCATCGCTCGAATATGAGGGCGACGCGGCAGCGGAGATGGAGATGGAGGCTACCCGCGCCCGCGCGGACATCGATGTGGGCGGTGGCGTCTGTGCAGCGTAAGATTGTCAGCATTGGCAAGACGCCCAGGACTAGGAAATAATAAAAGGAGAATAGAAGAAGGGGAGAAGACGGAGACCCGACTCAAAGTGGATCACGCCGGCCGAAGAGGGGGACCGGAAACGAGCAAGAAATGCGAGGTAACAAACGTCCATGCACCTTCGAGTGCATCCGTCCTGCTCTGAGTCCCTTCCGCCACCGAAGGAGAGAAACATAGACGTAACGAGGAAGCAGAAAAAGGAAAAGCAAACAGAAACGTACCCGATTCCCAAATCGTAATCGTTCCCGTGGCTACTGCTCGGAGAGCGTCATCCCCCGTCGTGGGAGTAGTGGGTGCTGTGCACTGGGGTGGCAGCGAGTGGCGAACTGGTCGCGTTCGTTACACGACGTTGCGCAAACAGCGTCGATGCAACCGGAGCAGGCGATGGGATGCGGAGGTTGTACACGTGGCGGGCGAGCAACCACCGTTGTCCTTACGATGCTGACCACCTCGCGAGAACCCGCTCTGCAAAGCAGCGACGCAGAGGGCTGGTGCGGGCATCCCTGCTCGAAGCCGTCCGATTTGCATGCAGCATCCAGGAGAGTATTGGTGCTTTTGGTGAGGGAGTTACGTGATTAAACGGTTATCGGTGTGAGCGAGCACATCTTGGCATGTCGACGAGGTGGAAGTTAAGTCGAGGATGCTGTGGCAGTGCCCGGAAAGGACCGGACCGCCTGCTCCGTTTCTTCCTCTCCACCTTCATGTTGTTCGTCTCAAAGTCTGCAAGTGTCCGGCGTGCTAGTGGTTAGCTGCTGGCAATCCAGATTTCTGCTTTTTCTCATTTCTCCCGCTTCTCCCTTCCATTTGACGGACGCCTCGATCGCATTTACTACATAGTCATCTAGGAGTCTGCGTCGACTATTTCTGACCCGGTGACACCGCTCCTTCGATCTCGGCATGTCTGGATTGTCTTGCAACTTGCGTTAGTTTCTCGGTGAAATTATGAATCTCACACTGAATCCTGGCTGCTCCTTCTGCACACGCGATAAGTACTTGGTTCAACGAATCTCTGGGGAACCTCCTCAAAAATTGGGATCTATTTCTGGGTTGTGGTGGGGATAATCGTTTGCACCATTTGGGTCTTACATCTTCCCTCGATCTTCCCAGCCAGGTATTTGTGCCTTCCAGCAACCTTTGATCTCTCTTTTTGGTACCAACGATTAGACTTCCCTGCAGAAATGCTGCGGCGTCCTGAACCTTCTTTGGATCTGCTTCACATCAACTGCAGCCTCAATCCTGTCTCACTCCCTCAAAGATTTGGAGATCTCTTCGTAGTTCACCAACATAGCTCTAGATTTCTCGGTTTCTCGGTCAATCGGTTCGCTGTATCACGCAGGTCCACAGTAGTCCTGCGTGTGTTGATTGCTTTGTCTTTGGTGTGCGCCTTGGTGCGTTGTTACGTATCTGAACGCCCACTGTGTACTCTAGCCGGATTGAACAGGTTGAGTGCATTTCAACGTTCTGGAAACAGCTTTGTGAGTACTGCGGCCATTTGTGCCATTTGTGTGATTAGCTCACATCTCTCCATCAGTCTTCCAGAAGGATGTGCGTTCTCCTCTTAAATTTGTACTCCTCCTCACACAGCTTCGTCGTGTTTTTCAGGGGAAGCGAGTATCATTCTATCTCAATCTCATTGGTTTTCAAGGACTCTTGTTCTATATCGCTGACACCTATAAGCTGTGTATTCTTGTACGGTGAGTCCGATGTTTGGTCCGCTGCAAGTAATTTTGTGAGATGCATTTTTCAGTGCACTCGATAATGCAACGTTTTCCTTACCACTCCGGAATCCCATGCCGCCCACTGGTCCATTGCACACGCAGCAATCGCTAAAATTAAGCTCATACAGCTATTTGGGTGCCAGCGGAGAGTTTTCAATCACCTATTGATTCCCCACCCGCTCTCGCACAACGCGCTAACTGCACTCTCTTTGTCTCATACCACCACCATCTTGGATGTTCTCCGCTTTTGTCTGACTTTCTGGGCATCTTGTTCCCGCGCTTTCGCCTCTGTGAATGCGAATGCTATCCTGGTTCTTCACTGCACTCGCTGTTTCTGGGGCTTATTGCTCGATCTTCGGCCAGGGCTGTATACTATGGGAATGAGGCGGTTTGGACCATCATTTTCTGAAGAATCGCGGATGATCGTAGCCGGGTGATGTTACGTCCATTCGCAGCACGAGAGATCTCGCTTGGACCGCGGCCTTTGTGATCGTGCTGCTGCTAGCTGCTACGCCGCATCTTGCACTAGTGGTCCCAGTATCCGAGTTGTTATTCTTCTCATGCGGTTTTCTTCTGCTCCTTGTGGGTGTTTCCATCATGAAAGAGTGACACATATTCCAGAACTTGCCGGCCACATAGATGCATGAGCGTGGGCGTCAAGTGTTCCGTCAGACCAGTGCGATGTGAGTGAATGCAGGGCGAACGGAAGAGATAGCCTAAAAGTGACCTTGGCAACTTGAATGGCATATGAACTGTAGACGTTGGTACAAGTCGTAAATACGAAAGAAACAACAAAAAAACCAAAGAAATAAAGGTATTATCTACGTTTTCTATCCTTAGTAAGTTTAGCCTTGGGGTCCGCCTTTGGTTTGTCCTTGGATTTGTCTTTGGCTTTCGCTTGAGGCCGCTCCCATCGACTCTCGCATCGCGTCGCCATGTATCGCCGCGTGTGCGCTCCTTGCGATCCTTCCGCGACATCGTACCTACAAAGCAGTCAGAAAGATGGATAGACACGAGAAGAAGGGGAGGGGAGACGGTAGAGGGAGAGCGCACGATATAAATAATGCACCAGCACCAGCATCATCCGCAACATCTACGCCCCTATTCTCCTCCGTGTCCCACCCGCGCGCCGATCCCTCGGGCACGATGTCCTAGCACGCTCGACAACGACGTACGCTTTGCTCGAGCTGACACTGCCGCTGGTGCTCATCCCATACGCGTCTATACCCATACTCATACACACCCATACTCCGCCCCCGCCCCAGCGTAGCCGTTCCCTAACCGAAGCTCACCTCCACACCCCGCAAAGCCGCGCGACGCGTCCAGCAATTCCGCGCGGTCGAGCATGGCCCCGGTACATCCACCACTCCCACTCACGTGCTTGACCGCACGCAACGCCGAGGGGCGGGCCCCAGCGCATATCGGGCGGTAGAGCCTCGGGACCCGCGAGGCGCTTGAGCTTGGTGGTGGGCGTGCTCTTGGGTGAGGGCGAGGACTTTGAGTAGAGATAGACGTGGGGAGGAGGACGAGGCGTGGAATATCGCCGAGGATGACGGCCGCACGGCGAGAGATGCGGGCGACGCTGACCGCGACGGGGTCCGGAAAGTATGCAGCGACAAGGATGATGACGATAGACGCGCGGCACGTCGTCGTCCCCGATGTCGATATCGACATCCATCATGTCGTCGCGGCTCGTGCACTGGGATACGATCTCAAGGGGGTGGGACGACGTGTTCTATTGCGTGTAAGACGCACGCGCTTGCGGATACTCGTTCGTCAGCGCGCCGAGGTACGCCGCGGTCGGCGTGATGGCGCTCGGGTACTTGGCGACGGCAGACAATGAGGAAAACGGAGGGCACGGGTGTAGGACAGTCAGGTGGGGCGGGAGTGGAAAGGGCGTGTGTCCGTCCAGGTGCGGCGGAAGCTGGGCCTGGGGCGGAGTGAAGGCGATTGCGCCGCGGCATTAGGCGGCGTACGCGCGGAGTCTGCGTTGAGCGGTAGCGTGCGGGACGATATCGTCGTCGATGTTGATGAAAACGCGTTGCGTGGATTCGTCCTCGAGATCATCGACGAGCACATCGTGGACAAGCCTCCCGTGTGGCGCGAGGAGATGGATGGGCGGCGATAGCCTTTCTATGGGAGCGTGTCTGCAGAAGTCGTGAGATACAGGGAACGAATGGGCAGAGCCAGAAAAAGGCTGGAGCTGGCGCAGGGAGACAAAGAAAGTAAAAGAGAGGACAGAAAGACTCACGGGTTAGATTCTGAAGCGCATGCACAGCACTTCCACTCCTCTGGCATGGCGCCACTGCCCGCACACGTGGCACGCGATGGAGACTCCATCAACGTAGAAGGGGCGGATGGGCCCGGTAGTGATGTGGCAGCCGGTGTGTGGTAAAAACAGCGGTGGCTGATAGTTGTGCAGCGTGCCGCAAGCTCTACGCTCCGCGGAGCGGAGCGCCATGGCCGGGAGCATGTAAGAAGAGTCTTGGGTGCAGGGTTGGTGCTGCAATGAGGGATTGAATGCGGCGTCGCGCAGCGCAAGGAGGACACGCACCAGTGTATTTCCGCCCAAAACACATTAGACACCCAAATTCCAGGGGATTTCGAGTCCAAATAGCGTCTAGATACCGTCGCTGGAGGAGCGATTTTGAAGCCAGAGGAAGCGCCCTGGGACTAGGTGAAAATCCAGTGCGAGCCGACATTGGCACGCTTGCGGTGTTCCCCAGAAGACGATACCAGCCAAGATTTGACATGAGAGTACCAACGGAGTGCTTCAAAGACGCGCTGGTGGAATGGTTAGAACTAGTTAACGAGTAGAGTGAAGAGGCAAAATGGTGGACGGAAACATCCCTTCTCTTCGACGACCAGGGTTAGGGCTATCGGAAGCAGGAGGAAGAAAGTCGGACATTAGGAAGCTGAACGACATGAGCAATAGGCAGGTATGGAGGCGTCTCCAGCAGGCTCGTAGAGCTCGGGACCCGTCAGGGTTTTTCAGCAAATAAGGTGCATTGATTTCGAGAAAGAAAACATGATAACTATACTCTATCGAAAGGCAAGCTTCAATCCTATCAACGGTGAATTAGACAATGCGACAAGTGGTTATGCGTTATGCGGACACATACAAGCATAAGGTGGATCCCCGTACCAAGCCATTGCACCTTCTCTGTGATACCCAGTGCCCTTTCAAAGGACTCACGCCTCACCGCCGCAGGAACTCTGTCGTTTTGGGTCTTGCCACCCTCGGTGTACGAAAACCAGGCAATGGATTCGACTGTGCTCCTCTTTTCATCAATCCAGATGTTGAGTCCCAACTGTCGCGCGACACGGAAGACGGAATACTCGTTGGGAATGGCGACAAGCTTGCCCGGCCGAGCATGTGGATTGGCAAGCCAATAGGCTTCCATTAGCTCATCGGTAATGAAATAACCGTATAGACACTCTTGGTTGCGAAGGTCGTGGGGAATGGGAGGGACTGTCTCGGTATCGTTAGGTCCATATCGTAGGCGCCTAAATGGTGGTGGCATCAGCTCGACAGTCAGTCGGCGACAGCCACATTCACGCACAGAGGTGGTGGATGGGTGTTCAGCTTTGGCTTTGGCCATATGTCGGGGAGATAGTCAGGAAGAGGTGTTTCGTAGACACTTGTCATGGTTGGTCGTTAGGATGTAGAAGTGGCACGTGTCGCCGTGACAGTGACGGGGTGACAGCGGGACGCAATCTGATTTGATCTGATTGCCAATCTTATTGTCTTGCCAATTCAAAAATCGTTTCCTGCACTCTACATTATGCCACGGGTGCTTATTACTACTGTTGAATTGAGTGGTGCCGCTTTGAAGAGATCTGAGGTGAGCGCCTGAGCCGCGATCGAGGTCCTGACATGCTCACTTGACCGACCAGGGGGTCACAATCCAAATCCCGCTCACAGAGGAACAACACGACGCGAAACTCGATGTAGCACAGGTGAATCCTAATCACATAGTCCCATAATTTCTCAACCAATACACCATTGTAGAAACTCCGTTTTGCGATTGGCGGTTCTCGAGAGGCTGCGGGATCGGTCGTGGATCTTGCCGTAGATTTACGGACTTCAGAGGTGTGTCTCAAACTCGGGTCATGTATTCGGATAATGAATTGTTGACGACTGCCTGCACAAAGCACTATGGAGCCGGCCCAGGATGTTTTTCAACAAGGCTTAGGTTGAAAAAACCACTTCAACCTACAGCATGTGTTTTT
Organism: Mycena olivaceomarginata; assembly: GCA_029378375.1. Classification (NCBI taxonomy): domain Eukaryota; kingdom Fungi; phylum Basidiomycota; class Agaricomycetes; order Agaricales; family Mycenaceae; genus Mycena; species Mycena olivaceomarginata. The sequence continues at coordinate 90,036 of JARKIC010000573.1, read as the reverse complement.
GTAGGTTGATTTGCTTCAACCTATTTTCTAGGTCGAAAGTCAACCTATACCTTTCAACCTATATATGAGTTAAATTCCGCCAGGTCCGAGCCAGCTCCGAATCAACCTATCGCCAGTTCATCCTACTTAGGTTGATTTTAGCTTTTCTTGTCCAACGCTTCGATTCTGTGATTCTATGCATACAACAAGCTGCCGGAGGTTCGAATTCCTTTGTGCAACTCGCTCCATAAATACGTAGTAATCGAATATTATTCAAGGTCATCACCCGCCCACAACGCTCGTGCCAGACCGCCACTACGATCAACAATTGCCCATGCACCCGAGGTGTCCTCGACACGGCCAACTAGTGCCTGTACACTTGTGATGTCGATAACATCCAAGGCCCCGGACCCCGAATAAAAATGGATATCAATCCCTCGCAACCGCCGATCCTCGGGTTCCATATCGCATGTGCGGACAGCGGCGAGAATGAATGTTGTCGGTCCGTCGGTCCCCATAGCTGGGCACGCGTCTGGGAAATGAACACGGTAGATGTGCTCCAACCGTCCGTAAAATGTCTTGAGCTCATAGACCGGTTTTGTTTTTTTTCCTGTTGGCAAATTTGTCGACCAGCATTTCGTACTTTCGACATCGGCAAGAGAGGTTAATAATATACAAGCTTGACTCGGATACCGCCACTTACTCGTACATATGTCGCGTCTCGGGTATCCTCGGCGTTGGCCCCAAGCGAGCATGATCGCATTGTGTCCCCTTCGTCAGAGTCGATGCGTCGTACCTTGCCCCAGTCCTCAACAGTAGCACCTTTCAAAGCCCTGTTGACTTGGGTCATTGTAGCATCCAATCGTGTCGATAAAGCCGCCGCAATCGATCTGAGTTCACCACTGCTAGGCACGGTTTTTGACTTTGGGGGAAGTAGCACGCAAGTCGGATCTGGAATTGTAAGAAAGTTGCAAGATGCCGATCGCTCACAATAAAACTGACTTACAGAGCGGATCTGAAAGGGAGCCAGGAATATTTGCTGGAGGATCGCGGAGGTCCAGGACGTCGCCGACGTCGTAGACCACTTTGATTTGGGTTAGCTGGGCGTTCTCGAGAACATGGCGGTCAATGGATGCCCAGGGAAACCTTCGACTACAGATTCCGGGCTGTATACTACCACAGAACCGTTCCATCGGGAAGGCCCAATAACACCAGACTGGCCCCGCAAACTTGATGCCTGGAGCGATGTGGAGAAGTGCGTGAACCGTCAAAGGACATGTTCCCAGTCTCGCAGGATCAAGCTGATAATATATACTATCAGCCGCAAAATTAGCATTCGGGGTGAGAGATGAAATAATATGACGACGTACTCTTCGTACTCGGCAACCCAAGTAATGAACCCCGTTCTGAGAGTCTCGATCTCGGCGTCTGTGATCTCAAATTGGAGACAGATGTTCAGGAGGCGGACAAGATCAATGAAATGTCTGTAATACTTCTCCTTTCGAAACTTCCGCCGCAGAAGAACAGGACCCCAGATAGAGCGTCCAGAATGAACCACATCTCTGCCGAGACGTTCGGGCGATCCTTTGCGATGTTGGGTACTCGACTCCCATATGCCGATGGGATAGTGTCCGATGCTGAAGCCGTTTTCCGACCAATCGCCTCCCAGATGGCCTTCTCGAGCTGATACTCCTCAGCACCGGAGTCTAGCTTCTTGAACTCGCCCGTCCAGAGCAGAATCAAGTTCTTGATCAGATTCTCCCAGATGAGATGCATGAAGTCGTAGGGAAATGATTCGGGGAATGAGAGCGAACCAAGATGAGCAAGGACAGATACGCCTTTAACTCCGTAGCGTTTAGCGAGCCGCTCTGCCTCTGCTGTGGTTTCAGCAGTCTCGACCTCGCGACCCTGCGAAACGATCTCCGAATGCGTTCGAAGGGGAAGGTTACCAGCATCGTAAACCTGGACTGCGTCTGCATCCCCTTGGATGCTCGGGTGGGAGGAACGATCCAACGGCACATAGTGCGCAGTATTCCGAGGCTGCCCAGGGGACACGAAGGCCGATGATTTTGCACATACGACACGGAGAGATGCCATTGTGTCCTTTCATCTGCATGAACATCGAGACGGCAGGTATGTCGCCAAAGACGAGTATCAGATAAGCACGGAGAGCAAATATCTCGCCCGAAAGAATATCGAAAGCGCGAACGCCAGCAGCAAGCCTCAGCAGCTCCTGGGCGAGTGGCCAAAGGAATGAATCCGAGTCTTTCGGTTTGTTCGGGCCTGGGATGACACCGAGTGCGAGGATGTAGGCGAGATGAAATCGAATTTCGGGAGGGAGGTCATAATCGAAGAGAATGAGAGGCCATGCCGTTTTCTTGCGCCGTTTAAACGGTGCAAATCCGTCCCAAGAAGCGCCCAGGGCAATGTCCCTCGAATCGTCGAAGTATCGGTGGCCATATTTCTTGCCGTTGATCTTGACAAACTTCCCGAGCAGGGAACGGTAATGTGTACCGTCAAAGACGTCCGTCATTTTACCCGGCTCATGCTCGTGCTTCGCGCGATATTGGTGCTTCTCTGCGATCTCGCGATTAGCAGCAAAAGCCACAAGCCGTGGGATGACGGGGATATAAGTGAATTTTTTGCGGGGCCTGCCGTTGGCTCGACGTCTATCCTCGGTACAATACGGGCATTTGTCGAGGCTCGCATGAGGCCCGACGTAGCACACACACGAGTTGATGCAGCAATCGTACACCTGCGGCTTAAGCCAGCCAGGAAGTTGATCCGCGAGCGAAGGGCATCGAGTTTGGGGAGGGGAGGGTTCTGAGGGAATGCGTGGGGTAGTTTCTTGAAGGCCCGGTCGGTAGTATTTGTCTGGACCTTGTACGCAAATGCGCGGCAAATTGCGAGATCGTATTCACCCAATCTCCGCGCTAACTTGGAGGTAAGCGACTCATACGAGACTGAAATATGTTGTACGCACCGGTCGCTGCCTCTGCTTCATATCCTGCTCCTAATGTCTCCCATTCGGCAAGACCTTCGTCTGGGGACCGGAAGCTGTCCCAATCGAATATATCAGGGTCTTGGTCAGAGTCTTCCCCATCGCTATCCTCCGCCCTCACAATCTCCTCGTCCGAATCTGAGTCAGATCCGTCAAATGACTCAGAGTCAGATTCAATTCGTATTCGAGGCGGCGCCCAGTCGAATTCATCTTGCAGAACATCGTCTGATCCGGTAGTATGCGCGTCAGGACTCAGGCTCATGCCTGTCGGGCTTGGAGGAGCAGAATTGAAGTCTGAGTAGACAAAAAAATTAATTGATGCCGGCAAAGCTCTCGCATCGGTGACTTTACCATGAGATGAATCAACTCCTATATCTTGATAATTGGAGGGCTCGACAGCATGGGTATCGTTGAATTCGTCGGAATCAGCCTCAGAACTCCGTGAAAAAATCCGCCGCTGCCGCGAAGGATCCATAGGAGGTGGGAGGAAAGGTGAGGCATTGGCAGCACGTCGGTGAGCCCGGACAATCTTCTCGGAGAGAAATTTGTTGCAGCAGTCACACAGGACCTTTGGAGCCATAGACACGTATCAGGCGAGCGCGCGCGAAGAGAGTAGAGGAAAAGGCTGTATTTGGCAAAGAGAGATGGTCCGTGCACATAAATAAGTCGTAACAACGTGAAATTTTCAAATTGTGACTCTCGCCACCACTCTCGCCTCATCTGTCGCTCCCCGTTAGCTCTCGACGTCCACAATGGCCACAAAAGTCAAAGGACGTACCCCATCGATTCCCAAGAAGGCCAATCAAGAAAACCAGCCACCTCTCAAGTCCAATAGCGCGGGCACCCACGCACCAACAAGCGCCGAGATTCATGCGTTCCTGGAGAAAAACTACAACATAGATGGCTGTAACACCATCGATATCGTCCACGCCCGGCGCGAGAATGACGAGATTAAGCGTGAGCACGTATTTTCTCGCCAATATTGTCAGACTCACCATTCTTTCAGAGATCCTTGAAGAGCGCGAGGCCAAGATTACGGCTCAGGAAGCTGAGAAAGCGAAGCTCATGAAGGAGGTTGCGGCTTTGCAGGCTCGTCTTGTGAGTGCTCCAGCCAGCGGGGCCGCAAGTGCCGAGCCTGAAGAGCCATCTGGGGCAGAGCAGAGACAAGACGCTACTAGTATGTCGACATTGAGTTCCATATCCGGTTTTCTTACTGATCCCACGATACATAGAGGCCTTGGAGCACGAGCAGCACAAGAATGCCGAGCTCCAGAAGCGTCTTGACGCCCTTAGTGGAGGTGGTGCCGGTGTCGAAGACTCAGAGCGTGAGAAGATCCCCAGACCCGCCGGTTCCGCAGGGAACAATTTTAACATCCAGAACGCGATGGGGCTCGGAAACGGTCGCGCTAATCGTGAAATCTACAAAGGAATCTTGGTGCGTGACGAGTTCATCGATGGCAAGGCGCTGACAGATTCATACAGCGTAACCTCCGTGACCTCTTGTTGCAGGCGGGCATTAATTGGGAAAGTCCCTGGGCGCAAGTCCCGGTGGATGCGAAGAGTAAATTCTTCCGAGTGGTACGTCGTCCTGGCATCACGGCTGGAGCTTGTGCTGATTATTCGACGGCATAGGCACGTAAGCGACACCCGATCCTCGAGCAATACGAGAACGACTGGGCGGCCGAAGAGATTGCGAAGCAATACGTCAAAAACAAGCGCCGTAACGCCTACAAGCATGGATGGCTTGAAGTCCCAGCTCAGTACGCATACCTCAGAGACAATTCGGCCAAGCGCGACCAGTCCGGATCGCGTAAGAGGCGTGCTGCCCCCGCCACATCGAAGAAAGCCACGTCCGCCACCAAGAAGCTACCGCTGCCGCCAAGAAAGCCGCCATAGTGAAGAAAGTCCAGAGTCGCCAGCCAGCGAAGTCGGCAGGTAAAAACAAGGCGAAGCAGGTGGTGGTAGACGAAGAGGAGGAGGAGGAGGAGGAGGAGGAAGGTAGCGATGCGAGGATGTCGGGCACCGACAGCGACAACTGAGCTTGTGGTGGGTACGTGGCAGGCTTCCAGAACGATTTCGATGCCGTCAACTAACGGCACCTTCCCACCTACTAGCGCCGCGTTCACACATACCGGAGACGTTGTGCAGATGCCCCTAGTACACCGTAAAGTGCTCCCTGCTACTGTGTCTTGTTCTTTGCTTCTACAACGTACCTGAGCTATATTTGTGTATCGTCCGCTGAATCCATCTATTTCCTTTTTTGGTAATTACCTCGCCGTGAATCGCAAGTGAATTTCACCCTTGTTGAGGCTTAAAAGCACCCTAAGTCCCGTGCTCAAGCTCAACAGGATATAGGTTGGTCGTAGGTTGACGGATCCATCCTATCTAGGATGATTTTCAGCCGGAAACCTTCCCCGCCCAGTAGGATGAAACGGTAGTTTTAGGTGGTTTGTCAACCTACGCATTCAACCTAAACATCGGCTCAAATTCATCCTATGTCCGGTGAAATTCAACAAATAATGCGATGATATTAATCCTATGCTAGGTTGAATCATAGGATGTTTTTCATCCTTTGCCGCCGCCCCAGAGAAGCCTTCTGTTTTGGACTCTCGGGCTCGTGTCCGACACGAGTCACTCAAAAGAATGGCTACGGAATACAGTACCAACCTCCGGAATCTCGAGGAACCATGGCGAACACTCTATGCTGAACTACTTCGAGTTTTGCTACCTAAACATCTCATGGTGCAGGAGGAAGGCACGTTGTGGACCTTTCATGACACGTCCCGCAACCCGGGCGTGGTCTTCCCGCCTTTTGACCGCACGTTTCCGCTCTCCACCGACGCCGGATACAAATACCGCACGGACTTCCGCGCTATACTTTTCCTTCTCGGTGGTCCGATTCATTTTCCCATCCTGGGCGAAAACAAAGCCGCCATTTCGAGGGAAGACACGGCCGACTCAGGCTGGCCAGCCAATCTTCGAGGCCGTCATCAGTTAGTCAAGATGCTGCAGCATGCCCTGGTGCAGGTCGAGCTTCAGGCTGTCGTTCTGTTCAAAACTGATAGTGCCACATTGGATCCGACCACGCGTCAGTCCGTTGTCTGCCTTATGGCGGCTGTGGGTCCGATCTACACAGTTGCATTCGCCACCCGATCCCAGATCGAATAGGGCTATGCCGACGTTGATGTGACCAGTGCTGCAAAACGCCTCCACCAGCTGAGGGTACTGGAGACGCGTATGGCCCAGAACGAGCCCGTGCGACCCCCGCGACCGGCTGCACCAGACGAGATGGACATTGACTACACATCATTTGAGGCAACCGAATTTGCAGACCCGTATTCTCAGCTGCCGCAAGGTGCCTGGTCGGAGCCCGTGCTGCTCGATACTCCCAAGAGCGATGATCTGCTTTTGGGCCTTCAGCGGTGGGACTATCTTATGGTGGTATAAACAGGAAAGGAGAGAAGAACGGTGTACAAAACAATGTATTCAATAAAAGTCGAATGCGATGTGCAGAGTCTGAAAAGCATTACATAAGTATGTGATTGTCCTCGGATAAGGGGAATCGTTAGGACCTTCGACGCTCTAAATGTGGCCGGAGAGCAGGCGAATCGGGCAGGACATGAGTAGGGGAGTTTTCAGGCTACACAGCTTAGGGCTCTGTTTATAATTCCTGAGTGGATTATAAACAGTTTTTTATTCTGTGTCTCTAAACAGGGTGTTTATAAACCGGTTTATAAACACTCACTTAAACGGGCCTCAAAACTGGGTTTTGAGGGGATTCTCGCAGGTTTCTGCGGTTCTTGGCGCCCCAGCGGTTGAAATTGAGTCCAATACGCTCGGAAAATCCCACCCACTCGCGTCTTCAAACCAGAATAACGTCGCAGAGGTCAACAGACGCCGAGCCTCGGCTACTTGGGGTCATATTTCCAAACGGTTTCTGGTCAGCCTGTTCACCCGAGGTCAGGCAACATTCAGGGAAATATATTTAGTCCAGCTGGTGCCCTGCTTTGAGTCAAAATTTGGCTCTTGAAGCCCTCCAAGGCACAGCCACAGTGAATTAAAAACCGGGGGTCCTGGCCCAACCATATAAAAACCGGTTTATAAACACATGTTTATAAAATGTTTATAAACAGGCATTAAAAACAGAGCCCTAATGTCACAGCTGCCCAGCGCCTGGTTCAGCGGCGCACGAAGCACTGCCGTTGAGTCCTGTGCCACCCAGTGAGTCTATACTAGAAGAATGGGAGTGGGACTCGCCAATTTCCTTTTTTGGGAAGCGAGTCCCATTCTTGATCCCATCAACAATGGCTTTTGGCCCCATGATCAACTTTGAACTCCGCCCGTCGATTAACCGGTGTTTATTGATTGCACGCCAATGTGTAATCACACCAAATAAAGCAAATTTCAATGCCCATGGAAACTCAAATAGATTTCCTAAGAATCTATGTGAAAATCAGTCCTACTGACATTGTGAAACCAAGCTGCATGGAAACTCAAATAGAAAGCGGAAAATTCAATACCAGAATCAGCTATAAAGAAACAAAGCATTTTGATTGCACTGAAAGGGTCTTTGAATCTTCTAAAATCAGTGCGCATTTCAGCAGTGCTGAAATTCTGAGCTATTTTTGCCATTGGCTGGCTTCCTCCAATGGCAAAAATCCCTCAGGATTTCAGCGCGGCTGAAATGCGTGCTGATTTTATGACTTTCAAAGAGCATTTCAATGCCACTGGAGTCCTTTGTTTCAATACAGTTGATGCTCATGCAGATTCTTACTATTTCTCTTTGAGAATCTATGTGCCTTAGTTTCACAATCACAGTGGCACTGATATGCAAATAGATTCGTCGGAAATCTATTTGAGTTTCCATGGGCATTGAAATTTTACTTTATTTGGTGTGAAATTTTCTCGCCCTTGACTTCCACTTTGACCCATCCATCTGTCCATCGGTGTGATGATATTTTAATGCCGCCATGATCCGGCGTGAAGCCGGCTCCCAGGACCAGCCGCCCGGTATAAATCGGAACCTGTGCTGCTGTACCACACAATCACCTCACATCACTTCTTCATCAAATTAACTTACAAGTCGCCGCACATTTCCTGGCAATAGCCGACGAATCTCTCTAAAATTATTGTAAAGAGATGTATCAACTCCGTTCAGCAACCTCAGCTCAGCTCAACTAAAGCAACTTCGATATCAGTCACGTCTAATGCAGACAGGGTGAGTAACTACTCTAGTAAACTAAGTGTCAGCTTCGAAAAAGAGGATGGGAGGCCGCGAAGCGGCCGACCTGCCTCTTGTATCATTTAGAATTGGCGGTTGGGATCAGTTTTTCGTTTGCTAACCTCCGATGATCAAACCGGGTGTGAAGTAACATTGGTCGAGTCTTGGCGAGTCTTGGCGACATAATGTTGCAGACTTATCAGGTGAAGTCAGCCGTGGCGGCACGGAACCGGGATGTAGACGCCAGTGAAAGCACCCGAAATGCGTGGTGCGCAAGCTCAGCAGCGCAGCCCGGTACTTAAAAAGAAATGGAACGAAACGATCGAAGGAAAGGGTGCTGCTCACTGGGATGTGTTTAAATTGTACGGTTGTTGGGACTAGATGAAACGTATCAGCGTTGCCAGAGCCTCCGGCGTTCAGGAAAAAATAGCGCATGGAGAACAAGGGGATGTTAGTGGCGTCCCAGTGAAGCTCCAACAGTCGGAGTTAAAGGTGGTCACAAATGCACATCGCTCTGCCTCGGCCTCCACCCTGTACTGTTTTCTTTTATTCGCGTCTTTCCCAAGACTTTGTCTTCTTTATTTTTGTCTGCTAGTGTACCGCACTGTACTGCGGCAGATCCCCTGACTTGATCTCATATTCTGTTTTTAGTGCCTTGCTTTTCACGATATAACTGGAAATTTCCTAGTCCAGGTCCTTTCAGGTCATATCTCTTGGGGCACCTGAATTGGTCACATGTTGGTACGCTTTCTTCTATTTCGAATTTGCGATTCGCATGGCTAATTGCTGATGTCTTACATCCGCCTTGCGTTTATGCAGTCCCGGTCGCCAGGCAAGTCTAGGTTCACTTGGACTGCTTTTTGGCTTTTACTTAGATCCGCTTGGACTTTGGAAATTTTTCGAGCTACTATTTTCACAGACGCTCTCGAGGTTACCACAAGTTTTTGGGCTACCAGGCGCTACATATCCATGCCATTTTTTCCTGCTGTGGACTTGAGGCACTTCAATCCGAGTGTTCGCGTCTACATAGGCGGTGCGTCCTATTTACTTTCGCCTTGGATCCGATTGGTGGTGTTAAATTTTCTTTGGGTGCTCACAGATCTCTCCTTGGTTTATACTCGACGAGTTGTGTCTAGGGGTTTAACCATTGTTCAACGACTATCTTCGTATGTATTTACTCGCCACACATGCCCTTACTACTTCATCTCTTTTCAGATCCGTCTGCGCTTCCTGTTCGTCAAACCGGTTGCTGGTAAGGTAGATGTATTTCCTTCTTTGTTGTGCTCGCTATACCAGCAGTTTTGGTCCCCGGAAATTATATCGTGCCCGCACCCATTCAAAGCACATGCATGCAGGTGCGTTCCTTTTAAATTGAGGCGCAACTTCCAATCGCAACGCCCGGTTTTGGCGAAGATTGCAGGCGGCTAGTCCTTCACCCCCCCATTCGTGCAACTGAAGTTCCGGCTGACCTCAACCTCGTCGCAGCCACCATAGTTCGGTGCGTATCTAACCTGAACATAGACGAACATTTCTACTTATATGATTCTTCTATGCATAGACAAAAGCCTAGGCATGGCTCTAGGAATAGGCTACATACGACAGAGGGGGTGTCGTATGTATCCTATTCCTAGGGTATTGTAGTTAGATATTATTGTACATTGAATGCAGTCTAAGAACCACATAAGCAATAATGGATCATCGCCTGCGACAGAGGGAATGGAGCCATACAAATCTAGAAAGAAAGAGGGAATCGCTCAGACCACAGAGTCCAGCTCAGACTCGGCTGCAACCGAACTTCGCAGCTTCTCTCGCTGGTTATGGTTAAATGAGATCGGGATCACCTGTTTCGCCGGGTCCGACTCTTGCGCCCGATTCCACCCCATTGCCGTGCGCATATACACGAGCATGTTGAGCGCGCCGATGACACTCGGCGTAATGTCGACGAGGAAACGTACATTTGACTGCGCGCTGTAGGCTGCGATGAAGAAGATGCACCACCCGCTGTGATGGCGACATTAGTGCAGGGAATTTGCGGGATGCGAGTGAGCGTACGCGGATAGGGCGGCACTTTCGACGATGATGCGGAGGACGGACTATGGGTGAGAGATTGATTTAGTCGAGGATGGCGTATAGAGAGTGAATTGGGCACCAACCATGATTGTTGGGCCGCCGAGAGGCCGGATTATTCGGTCGGTGCGCCAGAGTCGATAAGCCATGAAGCCTGGCAGAATCAGTTATGATGAGGAATGCAATTGTAATAGCAGCGTACCAGTCCAGTGTAAATTCGTACTGTGGTAATTCTAAGTTCATAACGCAGAGAAACACATAAAGACGCACAGGATCGTGAATGCGCAGTCGGCGATGATCCAATGGTCAGCAACGACCGGCCACACCTCGTCTCCCGGGGTGTACCGAGAAAACTCGTACGCGACACCGATACTAGAGACTAGTGGTAACTCGTTAATGTGCAAGGAACCTTTAGGAGACAGTTCAACGTACTGAGCAGCCCGAAGAGGGTGCAGAGGGGAAAGACGATGACACGTTTTTTGTACCCACAGATTATCCATAGCCGGTGAACCTGAGAAAATAGATCAACGCTGCACAGAAAAGAAGAAGAGGGAATGCGCACGATGAGGGCGTCCATGATCGTTAGCGATGCCATGAGGAAGCCGGTTTGGAGCACCTCGGTCGGCTGCGCCCAGTCGCTGTAGAACGCCATCGGGTTTCTACCGTCGCCGTCGGCTGCGAAGTACACGAAAGCGAAGAAAAAACAGTAGACTGTGTTCAACCAGTGCTGTATGAGATGAAACATTTAATATCGAAGTAGGTTGAAGAATGGGAGCACGCACCCCGGCCACCACCAGGAATAGTGCGGAAATTCCCAGAAAAACCGCAAGCCGTCGATGACCGGGGCGCGTAGACACCGACTCTGCCCGTCTTTTGAGCAGCAGGATGAGCGCCGTGGCTGTGACGATCAGGTAGATCCCAAAGAAGAAGCTTTCCAGCGTGACAGTCGCGAGCACCGATGAAACTCGGGGGATGTTCAACATCGCGCGAGTGGGGGAGGTGGAGGGAAGAGAGATGGGCATCGAGCGTGAGGTGGTATACCTGTTGCTTATTTATGGCTGGGGATGGGAACACGGATCTGTGTGCACAATGCAACGATGTCGCGGCTTTGGGGTGATGTTGATCATGATATATGTGCAATGGCGGCGGCGTGTTCTGCTAAAAGAAGACAGCCTGAGATGGCCAAGATGAGACGGGGGTGGATCCATGTAGCTCACAAGCACATTTGTAGTTGACTGCAAAGAGCAGATTAACTTGGCAAGGCGTCGGATCCCCACACAGCCTGCGGGCGGATAAGACTGATATGATAATGTTTCCAAGCGACCGAATCTTGTTCCAATCGGTGTTGCAGATCAAACGGGCTCCAAGCGTGTTGGCAATCAGGAATAGGGCTCCAGATTTCAAAGACGAATGGAGGCGCTGTATTTGACAGGCGTTTAGTCGGCGATTATTGGGAGACTCCGAATATATTGCAGTAAACACGCGAATGCGCAACGGAGGTGATCGAGGTGCATCAAGGGTAGCTGTTCCATGCGCTAAGTAGTCCAGAACAGACCTTAGCTGGATACCTCGGCATCCATTGGACCGCATAAATCACAGTGGAATTTTTATCATTCCCGAGGAGTGTCCGGCAAAAATTGAATGCACGAGGTTGAACACGATTCGGTGGGGCGATTTGCGGGACAAGTCAAAATTAATGACCGAGATTGAGCCAGCCACGACCGGGGGACATCCAGTACAATCCAGTAAGACAGCAGAGATTCCGAGGCCAGGCGACTTCCCGGCAGATTCAAATTTCCCATCCTAGACTAAATTTAATTGAAAACACATTTTTCAAATTTCTTAAACGCTCGGAAACAGAGTGAAACAGTTCTCATGAATTCCCTGACGCGGAAAGGACCAAGTACTCGGTTTGAAGAGAGCAGATGATACGTGGCATTTGCACAGCCCTGAGCCTGCCGGTAGACCCCATGGAAAATAGCGGCCTGTCTGTATGGAGTCCAGCGCAGAATAAATATTGTCCTTCAAACCTCAATGCATGGGTCCGCGGTATGTCGCCAACTGGTTTTGGCACGTGTGCTTCACAAGCTCACTCGTAAACATTCCACCCTCTGGTGACTCGTACGCAAGCTGCTGTTTTTGGCAGAAAGCGAGCAACACATATGATGGACTGACATCGTCGAAGAACCCTGTGTACTGATTTGAATGCTGGCCAGCGGAAACCTGCGATAAATGTATGGCAGAAGTGTCCGATCTGTGCACCTTGTCTGCTCGGGGAACATAGAAAGAGAAGGATGTGTCTAGAATCAATGTCTGGTGCATATTATCGCATAGATGGGAGTTCCCCACGGTAAATAGCGTACAATGTTTGCTCCTTTACTCTGCCCCAAGTCCGATAACAAAGAATGCATAGTGCTGTCGGTTATGCCAAGAACAGTCTCGCCATAGTCATGTGGAACCAGAACATCCGCATCACGCCGTGAGGCACCCGGCGGTGTCGGCAGTCTTCGGCCTGTCCCGGCAAGGTACAATGATATCGTTCTCCTTAATGCATGCGTTATTGAGCAAATGATCCTGAAGAGTTTGAAAAATTCCTGCCCGTGTGACTGCTCAATCTTTGAGAAGGGCTATCTGTGCATTTTTGGAGTATCGCGACAGCATCTCATGCATACTGTCCGCGTCTCGGATACATCCCTGAAAATCTGCAACGTCCTTGGATTGACACTTCAAGGAGAGCTTTCTGTCAGATGGGCCCAAGTAAACGAGCAGGGCGCACCTCATTTATTCCGACGATGATCGCGAAAATCTACGGCGCCAACAGCAAGGACGAAGAAGCGCTGTGAGAGAACCACTTGCTGCGGCCTTTAGAGCCGAGCCGTGGCATCGACGCATTAATTCCACAGGCAGCCATTGGCCAGTTTCCGTACGTCAAGGATCGAAGCGAGGGCTGTACTTAGTCTTGTGTTTACCGCGGCGGTTGGATCGTAGTGGAGCCTTATTATGTAATCTTATGTCAGCTTTCTCCGATTCTCTTCCCTCGACGCCAAGGCATTCAAATTCAATGAAATTTTGCAGCAGATAGCATTTATTACCATCTATCTAACCTTCTATCTCCTTAGAAAATTTTAAAAAGGCGTAGAACCTGTTCTGCCGAACATCCGGTTCAACCATGTGACTTTGATGTGACCACCAAGACAAAATTTCGACGGAGCACAAACCGATGAAATCTTGAAAGTTTATTTGAGGGAAAAATTAAGGTAGGTAAATGCAGTATCAGAAAGTGGGTTGGATGGTTCTTGCTGCACAAAATGCGCTGTTTACAGGAAACAAAAAGGTTGTGGAGCCAGGAATCGAACCCGCGCGCATGTCAGATTACCTCATAAGGCTGCACTACGATCCGACCCCCGCGGTAAGCAACAGACTCTATACAGCGAGGTACGAGCTTGGTCCGTATAGAGCGTCTGTCTACGAGAGACTAGGCTGTACTCGTGTCATCGAACAGCCATCTCCCTCTTTATCTCTCTCTTTATAGAATAATGAATGTCTGAAGCTTTTAAACTCTGCTTTCGGGTCAGAAGGTCCAATACTTACACTGGAATACCAACTTTATACTTTGTTCTCCAACCAAGCTTTTGATTGCGAGCGCTTAACGGGCGCTCGCGCTAGACCTCGGCATTCACTTCTTTAATCGAAGTGGTCTTGTCTCTCTCTTTATAAAATAACGGGTGCCTGAAGCTTTTAAACTCCGCTTTTGGGTCAGAGTCAGAAGGCCCAAGACACCGGAATATCAACCCTAAACTTTGCTCTCCACCCACGCCTTTTTCTGTGAGCCCTTGACGGGCGCTCACGTTAGATCTCCACATTCACCTCTTTAATCGAAGTGGCGGGTCGCGAAGCGACCCACCGCGCTCTTGTGAGATTACGAATGTCTGTCTGTCTGAAGCTTCTTAATCTCCGCTCAATCGCCGCGCCGGCATTATTGATCACCCTGCCAAAAATCACGAAGTCCGCCATGATTCCGCTTTCAGCAAATGAACTGAACAACGAGTGCCTTCTATCACCGCCTTTTATCCGCCAGAGTGTCGAGATTCTGTGGCCACAAAACGAGGGCCACAGCCACTGAAACTGAGATTCAACTTTTGAGAAGAACCAAGACCAATCAACTTATCCACGGTCTTGTTACGACATCGAAGTCCTGGTCGTAGCTGGTCCCCACCTTGGTCAACGAAAACTCGCGTCCTGTCAATGAATGGTTGGCGACGTGTTGGAATTCCAACCGTCCGAGTAGTGCCGCGACAGAGCTTTGAATCCGCTGGGAGAGAGTTCTCGTAGAATTTTGATGGGTGAAGTTCCGCCATCAAATTCCCCAGGGACAATCCGGGGCACCACAGAAACGACAGGCGAGTTCGCCTCTCGGTATCATGCCCTCATTAATTTCAAAATTTGCACGGGAACTCCAATATTGGTTCATTTTGACTTCAGGACCGCCGTCGGCTCATATTTACTTCTCCCTTCTTCCGTGTATTGACGTTGAACATCCCGTAATCTGCATACGCAAACCAGTGGGTCCATACGAAAAGCTAAGGCCTTGAAAACATTAATTCTTTGCACGTTTCTGAAAATGTTTACTTGGCCGAGAGCTGTATTATCATACTTGACAATCTCGTTGTCGCTCGTTGATGATCCCCACAACTTCGTTGAAGCAGCCAGCAGGCTGGGTTCAAAGCAAAGTCCAAGTCACCAAGAGGCAGGCAGTAGATATCTCCGGAAATCTTATTGATTAAAATGTGAGAACGGTGAGGAAGAGGTGGGTGGGACGCGTCTGCACCGAACTGGCTCGGATCTACGCATGTCAATTCGACTATCACTTCTACGCGCTCCATCATTATCTTCCCCAGAGAATTCTCGTTCCTCAATTCTACCCGCCGCATCATAAGCTTCTCTAGAGAATTCCCTCCCAGCGGATTCAATGCTCTCTGCCGCGAGGAGCTTCTGGACTTTGGCGCCCTGTCACAAAAGATTACATGTTAAGCTCCCGAACGGTACCCGAGCCTCAAGGCATGAAAGTGACCCACTTTGGGCATGGCATTGAGTTTCATTCCGGGTGGAGGCGATGGTCCGCCATACTTCTGGATCGAATCTGTCCCGACTGTGTGTGTGAAAGCCAGAATACTTTAGCCGCGCACACGACTTTGGCAGCGGCGAACTCGTCTTTCGGAGACTACTTCTGTAATTAACGGCGGCTCGAAGAGGGTGGGAGGCTATCGCTGGCCATCGGCGGTCGTAAGTGGATGAATATCCCAGGTCCAGCCACTTGCGGGCGCCCCAGCCATTTCGCATTGAACAGTCGATCGCGACTTCGGACCTGTATATCCCGCGTTCAAGAAGTTTTGCTACAGTTTTGTATTACGCGCTTTATTCGCGATGCGACGGTTAGAGCTGATTAGCGAGAAATTGTTTGAGAGCAAACTGATAGGCGCGTTGAATCGAGGGTCGAATCGAATGAAATCGTGACATTCGTGTCGGTCTTATTGAATTTCGTGTTGATGTCGTGTGAGTGAAAGGAGTGGGAGAATTATGCGAGCCTGGACGAGTAAACAGGTGACATGAGGTACAGAGTTGAAACCCGGATCCGAAAAAAACAAAGTTCTGGCGCATTTCTCAATGGCAAAGTAAACAATCTCTCTCTTTATAAAATAACGGGTGTCTGTCCGAAGCCTTTGACGCCCTGCATATGGTCTTTTCTACCCGAAACTGTGGATTGTCTCACACTAGGCGCTAAGCGCCAATCTCTTCATCCGAACTGTGGATTCTCGCACGGCAGGCGCTAACAGGCGCCAATTACTCACACGGCCGGCGCTAATTATCCCTTGCCGCCCTCGGCCTCACACACCACCGTTAGGATTTCTGCGGCGATCTCTCAAATAAACTCGAACCCCAAATCCACTCCCCTGATGTGTCACTCACCGATCCGACTTCCGTCCGAAGCCTTTTCAACTTCCGCTTAAATTATTTATGTCTGCAGGCACTCTGGGTCGATTGTTTCATCATAACTTTCTAAATCAGCGGTGCCGTCCTCTGCCACATTTGGGCTGGCCTTTAAATAAACTTCAATATGTGAACAAGCAACAGATTCTCTCTGCACCTTTTGTCCACGGTGCGTACCAATGGTCAACCTTCTCGGTTATTCCCAAGCCGATATAAGTCTCGACGTCAACCTTCACAGGCACGCCCAATGGAAGGGGATGCGAAGGTCGCGAAGTGGCCGAGCAACCGCTTGTTGGGATTAAAAATCGGTGGATACAATGCCATTACCTCGTAGCCTAGGACCAAATATTTCCAGATTTTTTGGGTCCGTGGTTGTGGAGCATGAGCCCATCGTATCGTATTTGTGTTCTGTTTTGGTAGAGGACCCTGATCCGAAAATCCGGGTCGTGTATATGTGCTGATGGCATTTCATGGCAGGGTGTGCCTGCGAGGTGATAGAGGGACTGCTAAAGCCTACCCATGTACGATTTCAGGTCTGGGCACTTTTGCAGCCACCCATACAAAGGTTCTTCCCTCACGACTTGTGGCACTGCCACACATTTCTGTTTTTCATATGTTTTCGATTTCTCATGCTGGCCGACGAATGGAGTGGGGCTTTTTGAGCATATAGGATTGTTAATACTCCCTGTACAAGTACTATCAAAAATAATTGGCTCAGGTCCGCCAAAACCGGGCCCATAAACCAATATGTTTTCGGTTCTGGGTCTTTTTCGGATCCGGGTTTCAACTCTGTACATGGATCACCGGAGGAACATGTTTCAAGGCGATAAGAGTGGTGCCACTGCGGCTCCGGAGGTCCGGTACTAGTTCTGTTCAAAATAATGCTTATATCAAGCTAGCGGACACCATGGTGTCAATGGTGGGATACGGGATACAAATACAGAACCAAAGTTCCTTGGACCTCTATGCATCACCCTCTTTATAAAAATAAGCACTTCTGTCCGTCCGAGGCCTTTTGAAACTCTGCCATCTCCATCCTTCTATTCGGCCATGACGCGCGATCGGCACCGTGGCCACATGAGATCCCGTGCCTGTCCGAAATGTATGCCGCTTGCCCGTTCAATGACTTGGGGAGAGGCCGATGCTGTGCACGGCATAACTTGGACTTTTTTTTTTTTTTGTTCTCGAGGATCACAGTCAGCCCGCTTCTCCTTACAGCATGCACCATTCATATGAATTAATGTTATCATTGCAGCCCAAATACTCACTACAGTTATATTATAAGTTTATCAATCGGACCGATTTGGACGTGTACGTTGTGGCTGTGCTTATCCTGGTGACTTCGGATAATACCGAGTATTCGGCTTGATCGCCGGTCAACCGTTGAGTTTGTGCACAAATTTTCGGGTGAATAAGAGGTTCAAGTCATATGGAGTCAGGAATAAGAGTCAACTATCTACGAGTTACTAAGGTAAGTTATAATTAATTCGGGTGCAAGTTATTCACTCGCGGTTCGGCTGCGAACAGCTGAACAATGGTTCTTGCAATGGGAACCCATATTCGACTCGCTCAGTGTAACGGAAACACACCTTCATGACACTCAGACACATTCTAATTTATTCCTCCATGCTCTCTCCTGCTTACCATGCTTTTATTGTGCCATCTCCATGCCCCATACCCATGCCGCCCGAATTCTTCATCTGATATTTCATCAGATCCCCGCACCGCCTCTTTTCTGTAGTATAAATAGTGAGCTGTATTCGGATAGGTTCTTCGGTCAATCTAGTACTTACACCAGTTCTTTTGCTTGACTCTCATGTGCCGGAAATCGATGTACTCGCTTCCATCACACTCAGTAAGCAGCCAATATTCCAACACTCCCCTTCAAGCCTGAAATTAATCCCATCCCAGCAATCAACAGTTTGAACTTGAAAGCGGCGAGGGCCTTGGTAAGTATGTCGGCTATCATTTCAAAAGTTGGACAATAAATCACTTCGAGAGTACCGTCCTCAATCTTGGAATGGATGAAGTGGTACCTGATATCAATGTGCTCGGTACGTGCAAATCGCCCGAGTTCTCCGTGTGCGAGTGCAATTGCAGACTGATTATCATTACAGATAACTGAGGGGAAAGTGATGCCGAATAGCTCGGCCATGAACACACGGAACCAAATTGCCTCTTTAGCAGTGTAGGTGAGTACAATATGTATTCCGCTTCAGTGGTTGAAAGCGAAATTATTTTCTTGCTGCTTCGAAGCTCAGGATACTGCGGCTCCATTCATGTTCAATAGATATCCGGACACGGCTTTGGGATTCTCCAACGACATGCCATCAGCATCTGCGAAGATCTGCAAGCCAAGAGATGTTTCGCATGCACCATAGGTGAGTGCATGTGTCCTTGTGCCTTTCAGGTATCGAAGTACTTGTTTAGCTGCATTCCAATGTGCTTGTCCCGGATTATTGACGAAGCGGGACAACACGCATGCAGTAAATGCCAAATCCGGTCTATTTGCTGTCACAAGCCATACTAGTCCACCGATTAATTCTCGGTATGGAATATTCTTCATCTCAAGAAATTCTTCTTCCTTCTTGGGACATTGCTAGTTGCACTGTGGGATCAAGAGGGACGGAAACTGCCTTGCAATTTTCCATGTTGAATTTACGAAGGAGTGAGTCGACATAAGTTGTTTGAGACAATTCCAAAGTGCACTCCTCTCTGTCTCGCTTCACTTCCATGCCCAACAACTAGCTAATAATTCCCAGCTTAGTGATTTTGAACATGCACGTGATTTCCTCTTGAATTTCATCAATCAACTCGGGTGAGTTCCCAGTGAGTGTGCTGTCATCTATATGAATTGCCATGATTGCAAATCTGTTGCCTCGAACGACACGATAGACAGTGTGGTCTGAGTGCAGAGAATGGATCCCAAGTTTGCCAAGATTCCCGGTGAGCTTTTTGTACCACTTGCGGCTTGATTGTTTCAGCCCATAGATGGTGCCGGCCAGTCTGACTACTTCTCCTGGGATGCCATTTGTATAGTGCGGAGGCTGCTCCCTGAAATTTCCTCACTGGGTGAACATTCACCATTTAGGAATGCGGCCGAATAATCAAACACTTTGATGTCGCAGTTGTAGTGTGCGGTAATTGAAAAAATTGTTCGGAGTGAAGACAGCTTAGCAGTGGGCGGGTAAGTCTCACAATAATCAACTCATTGAACCTGGATGAACCCCTTTGCAACAAGTCTGGCTTTATATTTATCAATTTCACCATATGCCTTGCCCTTGATTCTCAACGCCCACTTTGATCCGACTACATTCCGGCCCGGAGGCCTGGGAAATAACCTGTCACCGAATGTACCCGTGCGCCTCATCGCTTCCATCTCCGCGTCCATGGCCTGCTTGAAGAGCCAGTCTTCTCGCTTCATGGCTTCCTCAACTGTTGGAGAGTCCGACATATCACCAATACCAGCAAATGCGAACTCTGCTTTTGCTAGGAGACTTCGAGTCCCCACGTCTTCGACTTGGGCTGTACGGGCCGACCGACGCGTTCTCCTGCCTTGTAGAATGTTGCTCGCGTCGATTTTGCTTGATATATCATGCGGTGCGACTGGGTCTGGTGACTTCGGTGTCGCAATCCTACTTGAATTGGGAGTCGTGGGTGGAGTGGTGAGCGGTGAGTCAGGAAGCGGTACCGTTGTCGGCTCCGAATTTCCTTGACTAGGTGTGTATTGAATGTCATTACGGGATTTCTCTTTGCTAACTTCTGCACTCTCCCCTGCATTCAATACTTTGTGGATCCCGCCGCTTCGTTTTGCTTCGGGAAATCTCACACTTCGCTTGACGCGTAAGTATCGTCCGCTTGTCGGGATCATAGATTCTACAAGCGGCTGCTCGGCCGCTTCGCGGCCTCGCATCCCCTTCCTTTCATGTGGACTGCATCTGTTTTAAGAATTGAATAGAGATGTATTGTGCCTGCAAATTCTAATCAAAATAAATTCAACACATGGATCGAGAGTTCGCGACGGCCCATTTTCTTGACGTGCCGAGGCTGTACATGTCAAGTGAGGTGGGATTTACGCGGCCGCGGCAGGCACGGCATGAGTGGGAACAGAGAGAACGACGGAAAAGGTTAGAGCTGATGGCGGAGTTTAAAAAGGCTTCGGACAGACACGCATAATTTTATAAAGAGAGTGATGGCCGTCTATTGATTCTTCGTCAAGACCAAGCCAACGGCCTTCTCGTGCGCGTCCGGTGATTTTCCCGTCATCGGTATGTACCCACACTTTGCAGCCACATTCATGTATGTGCCGCAAGTCAGTTTTTGTCTTGTGGAAGGCCTCGTAAGGTGTTTGTCCTCCCAAAGCTTTCGTGGAGGTACGATTCTTTAACCATACTGCATGCTTAAGTGCTTCTCCCCACAGATTTCTGGGTAAATTTGCGGCATGTAGCATTGCGCGCACCTTTTCAAGAAGTGTGCGATTCAGCCTTTCTGCGACAGCATTATGCTCCGGGGTGTGGTGAACAGTCAAACGGCGTCCAATTCCATTCTTTCGAAGGTATTCATCAAATGCTCCACTCTTGTATTCACCTCCATTGTCCGAGTGTAAGATTTTAATTTTAATCCCACACTTTCGTTCCCGACGTGCCGCGAGTGCCTTGAATGTCTCAAATGTCTGATCTTTCGAGTGCATCAAAATCACCACGCTGTAACGCGACGATTCATCCGTGAACGACGCATAATATCTATTATGTTGTGGGGTCTCGATACTTGCCAGTCCCCACACGTCGGTGTGTACTTCATCACCGACTTCACCGGTTGCTTCTCGCTCGGATGGCTTCGATATTGCCTTGCGTGTCATCCTGCCATGCAGGCATGACTCGCATTCTTTCTCATAGGTTGGTCCTGTCTCATCTAGTTCAAGTCTGTTGACAATCTCATTTTTGACCAGTTTCTGAGCTGCTTCTTTGGGTACATGTCCAAGAGTCGGTGCAGTTCATTCAAGATGAAGCCTCGGCATCGAAAAGGATGCACATGCTTACTATATGCGAAAACAACAACAACCTGGAGGCGAGGAGACTGACAGCTAAAATTGTAACAGTGGTCAATCAGTACAGTTGAATTTATGTACCGTTCGCATCTTGTAATCCGTGGGTACGAAGAATCACCGGTATCGATATATTTATTATACCCAGGTCCCACCCCACGCCCTCTCACCTGAAGAGCTGCATAAAGTGCAATCCCAATATCTAACCCAACGCCGAAACATCCAGCAAGGTCATTATCCACTTCCAAAAAGGTTATTTCGTTATATGAACCGGTGCTATTTTGCGAAGGGGTAGCACGTAAAAAAATCGGTGATCGCGAAGACCGGGTACTTCCGATGTCGTACGTACAGAGGGTCATCACAGCCACAAAACCTTCGCTCAAAACATGACAACCATACATGAAAGGCTGTTAGGGACAAGCAGAAATGTTTATCATCAAACATTTGAATTAAAATTCAACCCGCAGATAAGGGCAGAGGCACGATTGCGGACCATAACGGAAATTTGACCGGTAGACTAAGGTCGTACTACTGGCCTTGTGAAAGTCTCCCCGTCGTGTTGTGCGGAAACAGACCCACTGATGCAGGGGGGTAACCCCTCTTTCAGTCGTCGTCGCCGCATCTACGAGGGGGTTGCCAAACTCTCAAGGCGAATGATATCTGATTATTTGTAGGAGCAGGTGCAACAACGCGACTGGTTACAACAGCCAACCTCTTTCTATCCACTACAAGCAGTTGCCGGCGCTCCTACTTGTGGACATTGAAACAGAAAGCTTTTGGACAATGAATTACAATAAAAGCTCTTTCCATACAATATCTCTCTCTTATAAAATTAAGCACGCCGCAACTTGCGTAGCGGCTCACCCGTTTTGGCGCTACTGTACTATTTCGATCAATTCGTGTTCGATTCGGAATTTTTGATACAATTAAAATCCAAAAGAAATCCAACAAATTGAGAAAAAAGTATTGCCGCAATAAAAAAAAAGTGGGTGTGACACGTGACAACGAATTGAATGAAATAGTACAGTACTCCACAGTTTCTTTTGCGGCACTTAGTGTGCGGCTGTCTGGAGCTTCCAAATTCCGGTGATTAGTTCACGGCCAAGCGGCCAGATTTCCCCGATTCATGGTCCTTAATGCGCAAACTTCCCGGCAGGCTGCGCGATATGTCAAAAAGCACAGCTTCTTTTGCGGCAATTAGTACGCGTCAAATTCCGGATTTCCCGGCTTCATGGTTCTTACTGCGTCAACTGCCCGGAAGGCTGCGCGATCTGTCCAAAAGCACAACTTCTTTTGCGGCAATTAGTGCACGTCGCCAGTGATTAGCGCACGGTTGAGCGCCCAGATTTCCCCGCTTCATTTGACTTTTTTTGTCGTTGCTTGTACAACTTCTTTTGCGACAATTAGTGCGCGTCAAATTCCGCTGATTAGCGCACGGTTGAGCGCCCGGATCTCCCCGCTTCATTTGACTTGCTGGTCCTTAGTGCGCAACGTCACGCGTGCCCGGCAGGCTGCGCGATCTGTCAAAGAATTGACAGATCCAAATGTTCGGGCCTCAAGTTCCTAGAGCGGAGTTTAAAGGCTTTGGACATGCTTAATTTTATAAAGAGAGAGAAGAGAAGAGAAGAGATATTCAGGCAGGCAACCGAAAAATCGGACATCTAATATTGTAAATCAATGCCCCGAATCTCTCATAGCGAATGATATCAAATACCGGCCAATATGTGAGTTGCTCCCACACTGACGTCGACCTCGCCTCGGCCCCTCGACTCGTGTGGCCTAAGTTGGAGCGGCTGCGTATGAAATCACAACCGGTGGAATATCGGCATACAGTAGAGCTTATTGGCAACGGGTTTTTTTTTTTTTGCTTATGAAGGAAATATTTTTGCTCAAGACTTTTTTGTGGAGCATGCGTGAACGCCCATCCGATGTCCAAAATTAATATTGTATTGTTCATGAGTGACGTTGTCTGTCTAAACGGGTCTGCATTCTGCTCAAGTTTTTGCTCAAATGGAGCTTTGTTTTGCTCAGAGATTTGTTTTTTTCAGCAGTGGCCAATAACCTCTTGTATTGGGAGAGATTTAATCATGAGTCTAGTATAACGGTCGAAAAAGCCTCGCACGCTAAAGGACATTGATACCGACCATCCGAAAAGCGATTACATCAGTCGTCGTAAATCCGAATATGTAGTGACAGATGTGGTGACTTCCTGATATACGGAAAGTACTATTTTTGTAAACAATGGGTGAAGTTGGCATGCTGGAGCCCTGTTATTCCGAAGTTCAATATCTTGTTGGTTGACGTGAACAAGTACAAGGAACACATGGAAAAAAAAAACCATCGCTAGAGTAACGAGAACCGTTGCTTGTACTGCTATAAACACATATATGTACAGATTCACAGTAGGTGTAATCAAGAGTCGCTGCCAGATAATATATTGAATGTGGTTTTTTTTTAAAAAAAGCAAAACGAACGACCGAACAGATTCGAACTATCTCAATCAATTACATAATGGCTAAGTTCATTAGATTGAGCTCTTAAAAAGACTTCAAAAATCTAATGAACACAGCCACTATTTCATTACATTGATCAAACACACTGATGTTAGTTTCGCCAGCTGAAAAACCTGGATCCGATTGATGAAAAGAACGATCACTTTATTACATGAAGTACTCGTAATCCGCTTGCCGGCCAAATTGACAAGAATCGCCTTTCAATCACTTCTCCTTCATTTATGCTCACGACGTGAGAAATCTATCCCTCCTTGCCAAGGCTTCGACATACCTCAAAACAACTGTGGCGATAATGAAATGAAATTCGGACTCAACGAAGACCTACCAACACCAACGCACGTTTATCATCTGAGTTTTTCCTTGCAGGCTCGAGCATTATTTTGCTTTTCGTAACCCTCATTTGATGCTTCTTCCCAACCTGAGTCAATGAATTGCCCTCGGTGACAAAATGGGGTTGTACGCAATAGCAAATTCTCTTACTCTTTGTTCACACCGCCGCACTTTCCCTGACACAGCAAGAGCTCCCCCTTGCGAGCACCAAGCGGCTCAACCTCACACAGTGTCAGTCAAGATCCTTTTAGACTCTTATCCCATCGGCGCAGCCGTGCACTTGACTCAAGGGCAGAGTTGAATGGCACATGAAAAGGGAATAGGAGGCCGCGAAGCGGCCAACCAGTCCCTTGTACCTCTTCGCATTCAATCCTTTTGACTACAGTATTCAGGTGGGTACTTCTCCGCGTGCACGAATGGAGTGGTGACCCCCCCCTAGACCATATACATGCCACCTGCCGGACCCAATACTCCGCCGCCGCTCAAAACTCACAAGTCGATAACGATTGGCTATGGCGGCGGAGGTGACCCCTTGGTCTCTCGGGCCGACAGACATTTCTGACAAGGCGCCCATATGGTTGAAGTTGATGGTGTGCACGGATAACGTCAGCATACATCACATCGAACAATCCTCCTCACTCCCGACATCGCCCGACCCTTCCGCTAGTGCTGACTCAAGGCAACAGGCTCTGGACACTCGAAGTAGAGCATTTCTTCAGTGCCAGAGTACTAATAAGATTTGGGAGACATCATTAGCCGCTATCAAAATTTCCACGGTGGCCACCAAATCCGGCTTCATGAAAGGCCTACGCGCTAGGATTCATTTTTGATGCCGGACGATTCTGGTAGAGAATTTTGGGGATTCAGCTTGGGGATTCAGCTGTACTTCGAATGGTCTGAAATGCGATACATATGGTTTGGAACCACGAAGCCTTGAGTAGTTCGGGGCGCAATGAGGTATATATCTGTTCTTTCTCTCCGGGTTCGCGATGTCTTAAATTCTACGCTGGAGCCTATGTCCTGAGACATTTGGCACCGGTTTGTCGCTGAATACCAAGTTTGTGTCAAGACCTTCCTTCATGTGCGGCCGGTCGCTGGGTCAGCTTCTAATCGCATGTCAAGACGGCGGCGTGGTGGTAAGCTCCCGTAGACAGACGTTCAAACAGGTGAAGCTCGTACATCACTTGTTCAAAGGTGTATTCTCAAAGAAAATTGTCCAACTACCGATTAAGTATCCTGATAGTAAGTCTGGTCCTTGTAGTCTTAGACTCTACTAGGGAGTAGCTATGTACTGTGGTAGATCTGAGAACGCACTGTACATACTTTGGATTTTTCTTAGCGTAGGCTTAATGAATTTGTAATTTGGTTTCCACGAATGTTACTTGAAACCAAACAGGCGCCAAGCGCCGAATATCTTGTTGGAGAGAAGATGGGCGTCATTTGAGAAGCTAAAATGGGGACATATGAAGAGACATGAACTCGAATAATCACAATTATGTCCATTCGTCATGCGCAACTCCTACAAGTTACCATTTCCACCAGACCTTCGAGGCAGGTGGGCTCGAGGCAGGCGGATTCCCGAGTTGAATAGCTACCGTCGCCACTGCAGTGTCCCATATTCCTGGTATCTCAACAGGAGTGTGCCTGCCTGTGGGACATGTTCCGGCCTTGGCATTACTCGATGTAATGGCAGAGCTCTGAGAGATGTGGCTGATATCGATGGGCTTGTCGCACAATATAAGTTTGAAAAAAGCTGCATCACGGTCCTCTGGCGTGGCGTCGGCCCCGAGTGTGAGAGGGGTGCCTCCACTCCAGCCATCTCCAACTATGAAAGACGATGTGGAGGAGAAAAAATGAAAGAGGCTGCGTGCCCTGAGTGGTTCCACCACCGGTTCGCCAGGAGGAGGATAAACCACCTTCGGCTGGAGTCAGTATCGGTCAACAGGGAAGAGGTTTTTTTTTTTTGACATGCCTGGATGTTATAGGTTGCGGGATCGAGTGAAAATAGATAGGGGTAAACTGGTTCTCGTGAATAGCTGATGATTTTGATGGCGTATGCGAGATCTGAACAAAGGCCATTAACCTTTGCAACACCATCTTTCAGGAGATTCTGTAATTTATTGCGGTTTGGCATCGATCCCCCGGCGCGGTACTGGAAGCTGTATAACTCCATTGCGGCGCCGACACCCCCGAAACTCCAAGGAAGGTTTAGAGAGGGAGTTTTCCGAGGTTGCAGACCGAGATAATAGTTGAAATGCGCAATTTTGTTTAATACGCAAGTGAGCGAGTCTGTGTTTCCTGCTGGTACGGTCACATGACGAGCGGCGTACTGGGCGACCAAACCGTCCAGTCTTTCAACAACTGTTTCGCCTCCCGGGGTCCGGTGAAGAACTAGGTTTGCTTCTATCTCACTCTGCACTTGGGCAAAGCTGTCCTTCGTTCCGAAGTTCAAGTCCACGAAGTCCGACTTTAGGAAAACACGGAGTTTTGGAATAACGGAATATTGTGTTTCAGAAAACAGCGCCGTGTCCGCGTGGACTCCGGAGTAGAATGAATCTTGTCCTTCGAATCTCAATTTGTGGGCAAGTGCATGCCATGTTGCCGATCGTTTTTGACGCATGAGCGTCACCAGCCCAGACGTAAACATGCCGCCTTCCGATGATTCGTATGCCAGCTGGTTTTGTTGGCAAGCAGCGAGCAGCACGTACGATGGATCGGTATAGGCGAAGAATCCGGTGTACTCAGGCGAGTCGCGCAGCCCTGCGTAAACATGCGATGGCGGTATCAAAGACGTGTCTGATCGATACCCGACGTTTCTTCGAGGAACATAGAATGAGAACGATGCGTCCATAATAAAGGTCTGTTTGGAATGATGAGAATATTCCGAAGGCTTGCCACGCTGAAATGTAGCGTACTATGTTTGCTCCTTTATTTTGGGCCAAGTCGGACAAAAGGGAGTGAATTGTGCTGTCGGCTATGCCGAGCACAGTCTCGCCATAGTCATACGGAACCAGGACGTCCACATCACGGCCAGACGCGCCCTGCGGTATCGGTAGTCTCCGGCCTTTACCGGCAAAGTAGACGACTATGGCATCGTCCCGTTTGATGGATGCGTTATTCAGCAGATGATCCTCGAAAGCCTGGAGAATTCCTGCGTGGGTGGCGGCGCCATCCTTGATGAGACGTATCTGTGCGTTTCCAGAGTGTTGTGACAACACTGCATGCATGCTGTCTGCGTCTCGAATACATCCCTCCAAATTTGTGATTTCCTTCGATTGATACTTGGAGCAGTGTTTGTATTAGATTGGCTCAAGTGAGGGGGGAGTAGTGCGCACCTGATTTATTCCGATGACAATAGCGAAAATTTGCGGGGCCATGGATGGGTAAGATGAGGAGAAAGGAGCTAAAAGAAGAACTTGGGCCGGGCTTTTGAGCCGAATCGTGGCCGTCTGACTATATGTAGAGCCCAAGATACGGATCGAGATGCCGACATGGGAATATAGTTGACACCGTCTATGAGTCGCGAGGTGTTGGAGGCTATTGTACAGCACTATAGTTCGGCATACGAGGTCGTCGGTTGTTAGTATGAGCAAGCCGGAAATTTGTGCACATTAATGAACGGGGAAGAACGGTGGGTATTAATTGGGTATTAACATTCTAGCTGTCGTTTGGATCGGTAACTTCGGAATCTTAATGCCGAGACACGCACGATCATAGTCCAACGGGCAGCACGAATGCCACACCGTTCACACGTTGGAAGACCCGTTCCCGAAGGTCGGACCCGGGATACAAGTCAACGACCTCGTGTTGAGCAATACCTCCTTAAGTGCCAAGTGTGACATAATCAATCAGCCACGGTGCACGGCGAACTTCTATTTCCAGCGATGGTCAATCACAGATATTACCTCCGTAAAGTGACGGCAGCTTCGAGGGTGAGAAGGTCGGCGGTCGGAATTTAGCACAGATGGCGCACACGCCAGCCGCAAGTAAATCGCAGCATTCGCCGGTCCACAGCCGGTCCAGATCCGCGGCGTTGAACTGTCGATTGCGACTCCGATCTAGCGATCCCGATGAATTACGGCTCATGTAGGTGGGGCGGAAAGACCCTTGTGTCATTGCAGGGCACGTGCTCCGAGTGGGTACAGGGCTTGCGATATTAATTTAGCGCCACGGCCAGCATCAGGAAAAAGTTTACGGGCCGTAGTTTGCCCGGTTAATTACGTAGATCAATATAGCTGCCATAGCTGCCATAATTTGGTAGGGCGTTATATAGTGCCCTGTAGGCAACATAGTTCTCTGCCCCCACTATTTAGTACTATATTGTTCTGTGCGAGAACTATGAAGCACCACATCGTTCTGCGCACGAACTATGAAGAACCACATTGTTCAATGGTACATAAGTACATTGCCACAATGATCACCCACCAGTAACTTTCGCATTCCTCATGTACCTTGTATGTACCTCTTTGAGTAGAATTAAAGCGGCGGCTATGGGCTTCGAGATGGCGGCAACGCAAGCTGCGCGAGAAAAAGAGAAATTACCTCCAAGTCATTTGAACTCCGCTCCATCAATGGCGCGATTGATGGATCACGGGATGGTTGGTCGATGCCACGTCGCATCCCTCTTGTCTCTTTCCCCCATCTTCACTTCCCCCCCCACCACCACGCTCGCTCTCGCCACTCCTCAGGCCCCGCCGGTGTCATCCCACAACCAATCATCAAGACGCTTCGTGTTCTCCGCCTCTGACTATGCAAGATACCCCTCCCAACACCGCAATCGCCACGCAAATCAAGTCCGAAGTCCCTGCCTTGTATCTCCTGGCTGAGCTCGAGTCTTTTCGTGTCATGCTTCTCTGTCTTGTGTTACTCCTTCAAGCTTCTCAACTCCTCAAGCTTGTTGACTCTCCATTTCGGAGATGCGGCTGGGTGTGCGGATCCAGAGATCCAGGTAAGAACCTCTGTTCTTCTCTTCTGTAAGATAATAATGTGATCCCTCTAGGCTGAGTGCCGCATCTTTTCTTCGCCTTTAGAGAGACGCCAAGCACATGGTCACTGAGTCTGCTAGCCGGTACGTGTTTGTCTCAATTAGTCCTTCGTCTGATTTAGTAACCGTAGAGTTCCTCGCCCTACCCCTCCCTCACCTCCTTGCCGCCACCTCCGACCCTGGACTGCATCGAGGTCTGCTTCGAGGTCTTGGCCTGGTGGACTGTTGTTGACAAATGAGTGTTATTCATATTCATTCATTTATCCTCTTTTCGTGTATGTTTGTGCATGTAACGTAGCGTCAATATAATTTGTTTCCAACAATATTTGTGACCGTGAATAGCTAATGTGGGGGCGTAATATTTGAACGATGGAGCCTACATTGCGCTATATAGGCTATTTGACTACAGAAATATGAAACTATGTAGCGCTACAGAGCTGTCGCGCGGTGCTACAGCGAGCTATATAATAGGGGGTTGTCGACAGAACTACGGTGACTATGTAGGCTACATATGACTATATATTCATCAGGATTTTTGCTGATGTTGGGCCTGCCAATACAATCAATTTGGCGGAGTGATTGAACCGTTTACGCGTAAACGGCCGGCTACGGGAACCCGTATACGGGTCCACCCGTAGCGTACCCGTAACGTATTATCTTCATCTTGAACTACTTACGTGACGGGGGCGTACTCGTTTTTACGCTCCGTACTTCCGTAAATTTACGGGACGGGTTGATGCCCTAGTTGTTCGAACTGGTCCGCATGTCTACATGGGTTAAAAATGCAGCGAATCGAGAGTAAGCTCTCGGGTTAAGAAGGCGCTCCATATGTGATGACTGACATTTTCTGACGAAGCGGACCCCCACGAAAATTGCCGTTCATAGGTGGAGTTCTAACATGTAAATGCCGTAAATCAGCGCCAAACTTCAAAGATAAACTTGCGCACTCCCAGTGATGGTTCGCACTCCCACAATCTAAGTTTGACTGACCTGCACCTCTTCATGTCCGTTCCCATAGCTGCTAGGCCGCTGAATATCGCCATTGTCGGGGCAGGGTTTGGAGGTCTAAGTGCCGCAGTTGCACTGCGTCGGCAAGGGCATCTGGTCAAGGTGAAGCTCGAGATTGTAATCCAAGGCTGTTAATGTTATTCACAGAGCTATTACAGGTCTTTGAAGTCTCCTTAGTGAAAAAGGAAATCGGGGCAGCAATCGGGGTGCCGCCCAACGCGATGCGAGTACTTGAGGCCTTCGGCTGCGACCAGAAGAATCTGCGAAGCTGTGGCCATCGAGGGGTGGGTATCTAAAGAAGGACACCTACATATACGTGGTTAACAAATGCCTTCATGCACACAGGTAGTCGCGTATAGCGCCGAGGGTGGGGAAGGGGAAACGATGGTGTTCAAGGATCAAGCGAAGCACTACGGTCGAGTATAGTCTCTCGTAGACAGACGCTACAAACAGAACTTACCTCGTACCTCGGTTGTTTGTAGGTCGAGTATACTATATTTTCCCGGCCGCCTGTAGGTTGTCTTATCGTTCAATAGCAAGGCTGTTTCTGTCACAGAAAGGCACTTCACGAAGAGCTCAAGCGCTTAGCTCTGGGTGAAGTGGGGCCGGGGACTCCTGTTCAGATATTACTTGGAACAGAGATTGTAAACTGCGACCCAGAAGCCGGTGCATTAACAAGCCAGGCTAGCGAGACATATGAGGCGGACGTCATAATCGGGGCCGATGGTATCCGTGTGAGTCAAATTTAGGTCTGAAGGAACAGTATGTCAATGCTGACGCCTCGTAGTCGGTTATGCGCACCGTTGTTCTCGGATCCTCGGTGGTGGCGCCAGCTACAAACATGTGTGCCTTCCGCTGGACAGTCGATGCGTCCAAGTTTGAAGGGCGGCCGGAGCTTGACTGGGTCCTAAAGGACGGTCTCCCTGGCGGTCGCCTGGTCCGCGGGTCGGATTCCGCCCACATATTCTTGTACCCATGCCAGGACGCAACACTTGTAAATGTGACCATGATGCACCCTGACACGCGTGACCAAGACAAACACAGTGAGTTGGGTTCGGCCATCGATGTGAAGAGGCTGACGGAGTTTAGGTTGGCATTCCCGTGTGACCCGAGAAGACGTCTTAAGAGAGTACAAAGACTTCGGACCGCAGTTCAAGGCCTTCATCCAGCTAGCAGAAGATCCGATTAATCTGTGGCAGCTGCGTGCGATGCCCTTGCTTCTGCCGCCTCTTTATCGACCTCAATCGTACAGAGCTCCTGTTCGACCTTTGCAACCTGGCCCTTCTGCACGAACAGCTCCTTCACCACACCGTTGAACGGGCTCGTGATCTCCACGCTCGCCATGTCGCTCTGCACCTGGGAATAGGCTACATACGACACCCCCCCTGTCGTATGTAGCCTATTGTAGTATATAAGTCTCTGATGTCCGTAGTCAGTCCCTTGGTCAATACTATCACTACACCACTCACCTTGCTGGTCCGACCATCCAGCGTTCGAACCCTCTTTGTATGCCAGAACTAGCGGCCGCCTCTCCGTCACATTGGGGGTGTCGCGCGAGCTAATTCACAACATATTCACACATCGGACGGTAAATATCTGATTTCAATTCAAAACGCGCCGCACAAATCCGTGTTCACAATTTTTTTTTTCCCCGTTGTCTTATGGATTCCATATACAGTCTGTCGGTGGAGACAAATTAAAACATCTCCTGCACCTAAAATTTACGGGGTTGTCAGTTAACGATGAGGTGAAGTTGAAAATACCGATTTGGAGGCACCCAGCTACCAACAAAGATCTATACGAGCTGGCTTGTCGCCGGGATGGAGCAACATGTCTTAGATTAAACCACAAAGTGCGAACGGTGCACGACACTCTGAGTATCGCTACTCGGCGTACCATGATTGTGAGAAAACCACATCAAGTCACGTCCGATTCATCCTGTAGAGGGCAGCTCGAGGGGAACTAGGAAAACGATGCAACGAGAAAATGGAAAGATGAAGAAAGCAGGGTGGGCTGGTGCTGAATCCGGATGTAACAGGCGGTCCGCATCGAACAGCGAGGTCGAAAACCGGCGTCTGAGCGAGAATAATGAGTAAAATAAATAAATAACCTCGCAATTCTCGAATTCAGACACGGGGAATCGAACCCCGATCCGCCCATAACGTCAAAGGCGCGAAGGGCAAGACTCAGCCGGTAATACAGTACGTCTGAATATTCAGTGCGCTTCCTGAGAAACTAAATGGGAAATTAGAATGGTCAGAACTCGCTGGATGGTTAAGAAAGGGAGAGAAAGAGCCCGGCTGGCGAGTAACTCCTACTCAGCGTTGTTGCTGACCGGCAGCGGCGCTGCGGTCCGCGAAGTTACCGAATGAATGAGAGAAAACAGGACACTTCACCGATCGAAAGCGATTCCCGCATCATGTGTTCGGATTCTATCTATGAGCTTGAGCATTCTGCGGAGGAAAGCGAATACGAAACGATTTCAAAAAGAGACGTGCGACAAGCCATTCGGACGCGGGGAGTCGAAGTCCGCTCTTGAAGCTGCTGCTATTCACGTTCATACAAAGAGCTGTCAATGCGCCGTGCAACATGTCCCCTTACTTTGAGTGTTCGTGCGTGACGACCAATATGAGAAATTGGGTCGTGGCCCGGCGGGACTCGGAGTCGGTGGGAGTCGTTACAACTTGTGCGAGAGCTTCGACACAATGCGTTCTACGAAACTGGTGGCCAAACACAAGGTAGGAAAGGGGAGAGCTAGGCCAGAATCAGACCGCAAAAGCGCCTCTTCAAACTGGCGGTGGTGGTCGAAAAGAAAGAGGCAGTGCCGATCAACATGATGTCCGGAACACGCCGAGTCGCTTGATCCTCTACCTGCTCTGCCTTCTCCCATCTCCACGCTGAACACCGACAACGAACTGGATCGCCCGGCTGTTCGAAGCCGACTATTCTAACGACCTCGGCGCGCTACTTACTGGTGACGAAGACGACGCCCGTCAAGCAGGAGAACGACTCGGCTGTGGGTCTCGGGGCAGAGGACAAAAGACAAAGAGCACGATAGTAAGCGCGCTGCTCGCGACAAGCTCGATTGGACCATGTCCAAATAGCCCCACCAACTTGAAGTTGTCAGGGGCGATGATGGAGATTATTCCGGTTGCAATGATTGTTGATAGGTGCGTACTCATTCAACCTCCCGACCTCTACATCGTATGCCAATGCTTTTTTGGCCCATCCTTTCATCATGCAAAGTGTTTACGCAGAGAACACGCCGCCGCTCTCCCTGACGCACTCTTCACCACCACCTACGCACTCAGTGCAGCACCACGCGTGCTTGGTGGGGTCGCTGCGGTCGTATCCTCAAACAACGACATTCAAAACCCGGAAAGCGCTCGCTTCAGCGTCTCGTATGTCTTTTATGGCCTCCGCCACAATCTCGAAGAACGTAGGACGAGGTGGACATACCGCTGTCGCCTCATGCTCCCCAACGGCCCACTGCCTCCCGTCCGACACCATCGATAAAACGTGCCCCCGGTTTCGACGGTGTCCACATGCTCTCCTGCCCTCCTACATCCCTTCTTCCGTGCCCCCGCTTCCCTCGCTGTCTTCCTGTACTGCGGATTCAGTGCCGCACTCCCTCAAGTTGCTGTGGGTCGCCCTCGCCCTCGCCCATCGGCAGCATCTCACAAGTTCCAAGAGGCGTAGATTTCACACATTCTCATTTCCTCCTTCCGCGATCCCAAACCAGCGCCGCGTATGTACCGCGTCCGTTTCGCAAGCCAATCCCCGCCCAATACGCAGCGAC
The DNA here is from genome assembly GCA_029378375.1 of Mycena olivaceomarginata. Lineage (NCBI taxonomy): Eukaryota > Fungi > Basidiomycota > Agaricomycetes > Agaricales > Mycenaceae > Mycena > Mycena olivaceomarginata. The sequence continues at coordinate 56,102 of JARKIC010000573.1, read as the reverse complement.
AGAGAAGATGAAGGCCACCCATCCATCGCGATATCACTACGCGTGCGTCTGACGTACTCCCCTTCCACTCCTCGTACGTCTCTGATCTCATTCATGCATTGCAGCGATGCGTGATAGGTCAATGCGGCGGCTTAAACCCGATTTCCTTCATCATCGTCTTCCGCCGGCATTTTCCTCCCTGGGCGTGAATGCGCGGTATCTGAATGTTCGTCATACCCAGAGATCGCCAGCTCCGACTATCTACTCCGTTGGTGGGTGTGGTGCGTCGGTCGTGCGGTCGGCAGGACGCCGCATTGGGTGATCATTGTGTTGGCTCCGTGTACCTCTGTGCCCGATCTCCAGCTAAGGAGTCTGTTCCTGGCGTGCTTCGCCGCTTCCTTCACGCGAATTCGACTCCATCTTTTTCGCGATTTTGCGTCCCAGCCTCCCGGTTTCGCCAGCGCTTCGTCCGCACAACGCTCTGATCCCTCAATACACGTCGTTCATAAGTGGAATATCTCGGCCACGGAGAAGATGAGATCGCTCATGGTGACGCCTGCGCAGCGAAAGCGCATACTCAGCGCTTCCACCGCTAGTACGTTCCCATTTCCATCGCTATCCTTTCTATCTTCTCCAAATCTCCGACCATCGCTTTTGAATTCCTGCATACTCTGCCGGAGCACATGCGAAACCGAATCCTCAAATTGACACGCGCAGCCGGAGCTAGGAGTGCCATTCCAAATATACGGGCCGAGCCTTGGAAAAATACACCCGGCGATATTCCTCTCTGGCCATGTATGTTCCGTGGCAGTTATTTGGCTTGCTCGATGTACGAACTAACATATATACCAGCCCATTGATCCCCGATTGATCCGCTTCTTTTCTCCCACCACCATGTCCTCCACCAGCTTCCGCGTTGCTCTTCCTCTTTTGTGATCTCTTTCTTTTCATTTTCGCACTTCTTAAAACATTCCCTATCGCGGCCTCAGTTTTTAGCTGCCTCATGTCCTCAGACACAGCTTTCTCTGCGAGGTTCGTTCCGGTTTGCGAGGGTCTCGCAAGGTGGCGAAGGTCAGTGAATACTTGTTCTCTATAAACATGTTTGACAATACTCTGGCAGCTATGTCGACGCGCTGATAGATCGAGACCGAAAGGGCACAACGATTTTCGGTGACACTTAATTAGGCCGTATGGAGCATTTCCGTTCGTCACTCGCGCTTTTCCAGAATTTGAATGTGACACGCGTTTGACGTCGGCACAGCAACTCAGTGCTTCGACCACCCTGAACCAATATTATATTCAATGAGCTAATTGATTTGAATGGTTCCACAATCTTATGCTGGAAAGTAATCTAAGCCCTCCGGATTCCCATATCTTGCCACGAGGTACTGAATCTCCGGATTGCGGCGAGGAAGAGCCCGCTGCAGAAAACTGAATATATTTCATACCGGTCGTAAGTTGTAACTGGTAGTTCCTGTCCACCCGGATTTTGCAATTTATTCCCTTCTACTCTATACCGAGGCTCCGGTATGAATCTTCTTTTGAACTCGGAATAAACCGCACTCCACGGGTGAGCATCTCACCACACCGAGTGGCATAACCCTCTAGACGAGCTTAACACATTCCTCCAATGGTCTGTCTGTTCTGAATTACATTGGTTGTCTGATCAATAGACGATTTTTCCCTTCATCTTAAGCTTGATCAGAAAATCAAAAGCTTTCGGGTTTGGAAGCGTACTCAATGTCAAGCGGGAGCACGGAAATTTGTAATTCAGAGAATAAGATAATACGCTGGGAGTATATATTTCTCGTCTACACCAAATCATCTCTCGGCCCTGCAACATTTGACCATCCTTATTCCGATTCAATATCCTCACGCACGTGGTGATAGAACCACCATAACGCAAAGAATAAAATGAGCGCCTGTAGCACATTCCGTATGACCTTGAAAGCCTGGGCCACCAGGGCACGAAGACTCGACAGCTGTGGTTGATTGCCTTCTGAACAAGAATCCCCGGTATCTACTACTGCAATTTTGAGATAGATTGCTTGAGTAGTTTGGACTTACTATGTGCAAATGGAAGATCAATCTCACTCGAAAATTGATAAAGTGGTTCTCCGAGATGGCAAGCGACGTCCTGGCTATCTGGATTAAATCCTTTCGCCTGGTGGAATTGCCTCAGGCCAGCGTAGATGCTAGCATCCCATGACTCTACCCAGGCGCGCATTGTGAAACGAATCGGGCATCCGTGCCAAGACGCTCGATACCTTCGGGATCAAGGGACCAAAACGCCGAACATTCTGGCCAGCGGTATGAGGCTGGCCCGGTCTGAAGATCGGTTGCTGGGCAAAGGAATAGGAAACCCGTTGGAGGGTCTTCTGTAGTCGCCGACATTGTGATTTCAAAATAAATGTTATCCACGATAGCTGGTTGCTCAAGTTATCGCAAAAACAGACCCAGCGATGGTTTTAGACTTACCATAATCCTCGAAATTGGATGTGATCCCGAGGCGGCTAAAAATGTGATTCGCTTGACTGAGCCACGCCTCAGGCGTCCCCGGATACGTGCATAGCAGCTGGATGGTGCAGTCTAATACATCACCAGAGGCGTAACTTGGAAATTAAACATGATTAGAGTAGATCACAATACATGCAAAAGAAATTACCGGGTCCGGCCATCCTCCATCACCTCTCCTGCTGCTTCACGAATACTCCACCCATGGTTGGTCTCCTCTAAATCCGGTAAAAGTCCAATTTCAACTGAGTCTTCGAGTTGATCGCCGGAAGAAAAACAAATGATTGCTCCAAGAGTCACTGTTACATCTGTGGTTGACAACAAGCTGCGGGTTTGGGACATATGCCAATAAGATATCGAATGATATTGTTGAAGGCTTAGGGCTTCGATGACCTTGGTCTCGTGATCGAGGGCGTCCAAGGAAGTGATTTCTTGTGCGGACGGTATCCAACCGTCACCAGAATACTGAATTATTTCATTCAAATCGACAGTCACGTGTCACGGACCCTTCTGTCGATGTCGAATATTGGTCAATGTCACGCGTCACGAAGGCTTTTGTCGAACCTCCAACAAGCTCTCACAAGTATCCTCCCCCCCCCTAGAACACAAAATTTCCGTAAGATTGTCGAAATTTTGGAGGGTGTCACGCAAAAATTCGGACGTTGTTGAAATGTCGAATAGGTAAATCCGGTCACGCGTCACCCCCCCTGTCGATTTGAATGAAATAATTCAGTATTGGTGAGTCGATTGATTTACATCTTGTATCAGTAATCAAATGCCGCGCGTGAAGATACCCTTGCCTTCATGTGCTGATACGCATGCGGCGTGTCTAAGAGCGTGAGCGGAATATATAGATACTGGACAATTTCGTTCAAATCGCAGTCACGTGTCACGCACCCCCTGTCGATCACGAACTTTGGTCGAGGTCACGCGTCACTCGGGCCTCTGTCGAACCTCCAAGTGGTCACCCAGGCCCCAAATTGCCTAAAAAAAAAAAAAAAAGGCAAAAAAGACAAAAATTTCAGTTCAAATGCTGAAATTTTCGAGATGTCACGCAAAAATTTGGCGGCTGCCGAAATGTCGAATAGCTAAAATGAGTCACGCGTCACACCCCATGTCGATTTGAATGAAATTGTTCAGTACCACGAGAAGGTGTTGCTAGGTATGAAGTCCGCGCAGAGCCTGCCAGTTGAGCGACGTATCCAAAATGTGCATTCAATCTCAAGTTGTAGCCATTCTGAGAGACATCATGTACATGGAGGACCGAGCTCACCACCACCTGTTGAAATGCGAAAGAGAAGTAATCCTTCACCGCCTGCCACAATTTTAGTGAGCATGCTAACTTGAACCAGGTTGCTTACATTAAATTCGGTATTCTGGAGACATATTAACATGCATCCGGAGGGCCATCATTAATGCACTTACACAGTAGCCATATATATATGCAGTCAAGATAGTTGACGTGCCATGGAGGGTCACAAAATCCTCGAATGGAATCAACCCTAATTCAAACTCGGTCATTCGCTCGTTTGAAGCAAGTCAAATGGCTGACCATCGTGAAAAATTGCAGCTTGTATCGTATATGAAGTCGTTGCACCCCAAAGTTGCACCCAGTTTGGATGCCTAAATGGAGGTTAATAAGTACTGCAATCCAGCATATTCCCCCTCACCGGAGCAACGAATATCGCGAAATGTCCGCCCGCCATTCCTGCGAAATTCATTCACAACATATATCAGGAAAGCAGCATGTACGCACCTCCTCTGCGGCAGACCCCTGATATATTGCCACGGTCATTGGCGAGTTTTGGCCCGCAATTTTCGCGGTATAGACCCCTCAAACACGTGGCCGTTCACGATGGCGATTGACGATACCCGTTCCATAGTCCAAGCGAATTTCCTGTTGAAGGTCTATATCCCATCTGGTGTCTTGTGTCAGCACAGAGCAGATTCCGGGTTCTGAGGTGACGAGGGCGACTGAAGCACGAAGAGTTCCAATGAATAAGCCTGGAGTTTAGACTAGAATAGTGTTAAAGTACAGGAGAATAACTACGGTTTATATACTAAGTCCCTAGGGGTTTGTAAATTAAGGTACAGTGTCCAATGACAACGGACAAGATTAATGCGAAGTAAATGAAGGGTATAGGAACGTAGAGGGGTGATCGGGAACCCGAGGGTCGGGAAACCGATCATAACCGTTTGGGATCCTAAAACGGTATCCAAGTTCGATTGATCAGATAGTTGATCTGATCAATGATCGGGTTGTTTGGGTTGTTCGGGTTCTGGGAGTAAAATGAAAAGACGGTTCATGACATCTTGAGAACTGTCAAGGAAAGGTGGGACTTGGTCAATCTCTTGATTGACTAAGAAACCATACTCAGGTACCGGGAAGCGATGGCTATCACGGTTTTTAGACAAATCAATCAAAGGGTTCAAGGAGGAACCGAGGTGGACGGATAGTTACCGTGGCGGGGTAACGGTGGGCTGACGAGGAAGTCAGCTAAATTGACACATCCATTATATCCCATCACAATCATTCTGAGTGAGGCAGATCCTTACTCATCGCAATGTTCGGCTCATTGATGATTCTTACAAATCTGTCCGGCTTTTACTGATCTCTGATATCCGGCGGCAGTTCTTCAGCTAGCTGCCATACTACTAGTCATATACCCTGAACCCTGCACGTGTTCGGCTCATTGATGATTCTTACAAATCTGTCCTGTTTTACTGATCTCTGATATCCGGCGGCAGTTCTTCAGCTAGCTGCCATACTACTAGTCATATACCCTGAACCCTGCCACATGTTGGTATCTGTCTCGTTTATATTTAGATTTCTCTAAAGTATTTAAGTGGATAGTTATGGGAAGGAAGCCAGTGAATTGTACTCCAACTACCATAGCCCTCGGGCCCCATGTAGTAACCAAACTGAATTAATGAAATGAAAACAGATATTGATTCCGATGGAAGTAGCTGCCAGACTCATCTGGTGAAGAGACCAGGTTGCTTCATATTTCGATTATTATAAGACACTTTCCCTCCAGAAATATGTGGGTAGAACTATTTTCCACGAATTTAGGACGGTTTCCGGATCTACCGAATTTTTCTTCTTGCGCTTTCCCAAAATAGAAAAAAACGGGGCGGTGGGCAACCACCTTCAATCGCTCATTTGGATTCGTGCCAGCCACCCTAATATATCCCAAATCAATGAAAGGATATAGGACTACCATTATATACACCCAAAAGGTGAAACCAAGGTATATGAGCACAATAAGTAATTACCTTCAAGCCAAGGATGATGGGTGAAATCAGGGTGTGTATTGAATGGTGCGCTCTATGAGGCACAGAGCGGATTTTTGCGGAAAAAGAGGATAAAAATGGCTAAATAAGATGTATTGGCATATTCAGGTCCGCAAAAGACAGTCCTCCACACACCAAAAAACCCTCTAGAAAATTTCATCCATACACGCAAAGGAAATTGGGTGGTTTTGTCATGTATCCCGCTGTGACCAGGAAATAAAATAGATAAAATCCAATGGATTGGGGAGGAGGGATTAAAGCATATGTAAAGTCTATTACCAAAGTTCTAGGCCCGTAGCATATATGGCTGGTTCTCTACAGTGGTTGCCGGAGTGGACCCCTGGAGCTGAGATAGAGGTCTTCCACGATGTTCCAGGGGGCAAGCCGGAGTGGTGTCAGAATCAGTGATCTTTGAGAAAAGAGCTTGCGTTTGTCCTCTCCGATTCTTACGTGGGGACTCTAACCCCTGGCCTGACGCTGCAAGTAAATGGCCCGCAGCTTGTTTCTTTCGCCACATCAGTGTTCCACTGGCTTTCACGAGTTCAGGCTTTTTCAGAAACCAACTGACCGTGCCTTTTGGTATTTGGGTTCTACCCAAAACTCTCCTCTATATATCTTGGGGTGGAATCAGAGCTTGGACTCCCGGATGTTTCGGATGATGCTAGAGCACAGCCACATCCGGGAGTCTGAGCTCTGATTCCACCCCAAGATATATAGGATGTGGTGGACGGAACAAGGCCAGTGGAATGTAGAGCTTGCCGACAGTGCGGGGGTTCGACTCCCCGTGTCCAAAAGCGGGTATGGAGCAGGAGTTTATTTTGGTTTTTTCTCCCAAAAAAGAAATCCCTCCGTGTTCAGATAGATCAACTGCGCTTCCCTGGTTGTTCGTGGGTGTGTTCCATGTTGAAGTTCAACCTAGTCTCTGAAGGTGTTCAATTATAATTGGTGCAGGTTAATTTAGAGGCTAGAAAACAAATCCATTGCCCGATAGACGTCGTGCTGTAGCCATACAGAGCTGAAAAAGTAAGGCACCTGAACTCAGATCGAGATTTCGGAGAGAAACCTGATGGCGGTGGCCATCACTTTGGTCGACAAACACCGTGCACTGCCTCTCGAGCCTCTTGTCTTTGCCCATGATCGAAATTCTTTCCGAGATAATCTCTCCGGCACTGAGAATGTTTGACGAACTTTTTTCCGATAACTTCACCATTCGCCACGTACAATCCTCTACTTTTTTGGTCTACAAATCATGGCTTCGGTTCGTGGGTTGTTGTACCACGTCGTCGTCCTCCGATCCAAGGCTCAGGCGAGAGAGTCCTCCACAGAAATCCAGAATTCAGCCGCTATATGAAAAGGCTGAGGGCGGAGGGCGGATATAGAATGGCCATGCACACGATGCTCAAATCTGCTCCCAATGGCACACCTCTCTTCACTGTCTGTTCCTTGTCTTCCCTGAAATTTTGTTTCGCAAATCCGGCTTATTGATGCACATAGATCTGTCCTCGCCTCAGCAACTCCGTTCGTTGCCTCACTACGTTACTTTTGCAGCGCGTGGACGCTCACTTGCCCACGGCGAGAATCATCTATACAGTTTGTTTAAATACTGATCACCTGGACCTACTTTAACATCCCATTGCCAGAATCTGCCAGAATCACTGTTCTTGGAAGCAACCAGTGCCTCAGGAAAAACTGAATTGCTATGGGTTCTATGAGCAGTTACATAGACCCACATAGACACTCATAGACGCCATAGCAATGTTGCTATGGCCTCTATGGCCTCTATGGCAGCTATGGGCGTCTATGCAGGTCTATGTGGCAGCCCATAGCAATCTGGCATTTTCCTGATACAACAGCAACTCCTTAGGGACAACTACGCGACGCACCTGCACCGACCAGGGCACAGGAACCCTGTCGTCCAACGACTTCCGAGTGAATGGCGCGGGGGCGAGCCCGCAGCCGCCCCCCCTCCTCTTCCACCACACAAACGAGTCAACAAGAATTGTAAAACCCCACCAAAGACGACACGAATGCAAAAGCTCGCGCGCCCGACGCACCACCCGGCACTGGGCGAGAAGGTACACCCTTTCGAGTCCGCACCATGGAGGAGGACCGTCAGGGACTTTGGAGGACGCATACGCATCAATGCAAATGAGGCGAGGTGGAGAAGGCCGAGGCGGCCAAGGCACACGAGGAGAGGGTAAGTCAGTATAGCCAACAGCCCGAACATCTCGCGATGTACTCGGACGGGTCGCTCCTGGAAGACAAAAGGAGAGTTCAAAGCGCTGCGTGGGCTACGGCGTCGCCGGGTACCACCACGGCAACGAGCGTATCACGTGAGTTGGACCAATGGGATCCAAATCGGGGGTGTACAACGCAGAGATGGCAGGTCTCACGTGGGTGTCATGCGACGCCCTGACATATGCGGACTCTCACCCCGAGGTGAGGCACATCCATTTCTTCGCTGACAACACCGCCGCTCTGGGAGCGATATTCGATCCAAAACCGAAAGCTGGACAAGGGCATGCAAAGCGTTTCAGACGCTACGTGGAGGAGTTTCTCGACCGCGACCCTGGGAATACGATCGACATCGACTGGTCCCCAGGGCACAAGGACATTCGAGGTAATGAACGCGCAGACGAACTCGCGAAGGCAGCAGCGGAAATGTGGTGCGCAAACGAGACCACAGCACTCACGCACGCGAAATGCGCGGCGAAGGAAAGGGCGCTAACCAAGTGGACAGAAAGGTGGAAGAAGACATACCCAACTGGCAGATTCACTGCCGCAGATCGCATCCCTCCCGCGTGGAAACCCAAGCCGCACTTCACGAACACCAAACGGGAGGTGTATGGGCAGCTAGTCCAGTGCAGAACAGGCCATGCATTTATTGGTGAATACGACGCTAAATTCGTGCCCCTAGAACGGATCGCGTGTCAGTGCGGAGAACGGTACCAGACAAGAGAACACATACTACAAGAATGTGAGAAGTACGAGCAGCAACGTGACCTGCTACGCGACGCGTCGGCCGAGCTCTCTCTACCGGATATCCTGGGGACGGAAAAGGGCCTGCAGGCGCTGGCAAAATTCCTGGAAGTGTCGGGTGTGTTCACGAAGACCGGACAGCCGCGGCAGACAACAGAGCCGCTTGTACCCGAAGACGAAGAAGATGCATCAGCAACTTGACAAGTCCTTTTTTGGGAGCTTACCAGGGCTTTTCGGCCTTTTTTTGGCTTCGGCCTTTTTTCAGACCTTTTTTTTCGCTTTTTTGGAAGCTTTTTCGGGGCTTCAAGGGACTTCGGCCTTTTTACGGCCTTATCAGGGCTTCCGCAGCTTCGGCCTTTTCGTCTTCTCCGACGCTTCTTGTGGCTTCTCACTTTCGATAGATTTTTTTTTGTTCTCGGTCCAAAGGAAGCAATGATGTTCAAAAACGATGGTTGCGGCGGTACTACTGTGGGTTCCCACTTCCGATTGACTTTTTTTAAGCTCTCAGTCCAAAATAAGCAAATGATGTTCAAAAAACGATTCTGAATACCCTCCGAGTCAGCGGCTCACTTGAAAGTTCCCTGGGAGTTCCCAAAAAATGAGTAATGTCAACAGTTGTATCACATTCCAGGCATTGCCGTCGAGCTGCTGGGGCGCAGCTGAAAAGCAGAGCAAATCTTCAAGTCATTGAAACTCCGCCCATCATGATCCGACAATGCGGTGCTTCTGCTTGACTACGGTTACGGATGGCGTGATTTGTGGGGATCAATTCGTACGTTGCTGTCTCCCTTCATCTCCCTCGCCCACTTTTGTCCCTCACGTCCACCAGGCCCACGGCAAATACGGTTGTATGTCCGATCCTGATGCGGACGGATTGGGCCCAAAAATGGCCTCTATGTCTCATCACAATGCGGACAGTTTGGGCCGAAAAAAACGCGATGTCCGATCCAAATCACTGACGGATGGGGTAGTCAAGTCTGAGGTCCGATCCGCATGCGTACAGAATTGTGTCCCAGATTCAGAAGATCCATTCTTTTTTCTCATAACTCCAGTCGCATGACCCGAGCCATGACGGAGGTCTACCCTCAGGCTACGCTCGTCCCCAGACATCCTCCGTCATCGAATCGAGGCTTCGGTGCCAAGTTCTTCTATCTAAAAGCATGACCTCCGACATATGGCTACGGGAAAAAAGCCTGGATGTCCGTATTATCTCGCGACATGCATGTCATAGTTTTCCTGTGAGTTTTTTGATCTGCATTGGAACCAACACTATCCGCATCACTGTTTATACACGCTCAACGCGTCTCGGCAAGATATTCATTTTGAGTCCGCCCTCCATACGGCCTGGTCCACAAATGCTTATTTAACGCGTGAACCGATACCCAATTACTTCCTAATGCCCGTAATTCACCCCCCGGGCCCTGTCGCATTGAGGATTCTGGCGGTAAACTGGCCATAAACGCGTTGTGTCACGCGCATGTCACAAGCGTGACTTGTTCGCTTCTGCTTCAACTAGCTGTCAATTTATAGGTATGTCTCCCTAAGCATTTTTTGCAGCTCAATGCCTACTTGGAGACCCTCAGAGGTAGCTGTATTTGACTCATGGAGCACTCGCCATTGTCGGAATGGATGCCGCCGCCGTTTGGATGCCGATGCGCTGCGACGGCTCCACCATGCGCTAGAGTGCGCCTCCATGTGTTTTTGAACCGGCCGCCCTGTCCTAATGCAGTATTCGGACTCATTATTGTGGGTTTTGGTTTCGCCCTGGCGTGATTATTTTGCTGATTGCAATTTTTTCCATCACAGTGAGACATCGTATCTTCGCAACACCTTATCTTTGCACTCCTCCTCCTCTTCACCCTTGTACCAAGTCACAAAAATACCAGCACCGACTAAACCTCGCACAAAATGCGGAAAAAAGGTCTGTCGCTGCAGTCCCTTTGTAATGTGTCTCAATATTTTTTTGGTCGTAGATCGTCGCAGCCATAACCCACCCCTGAAATGGAGGGACCCCCGCGCCACCCGACAGTATTACCCTTTTTTCTGGCTCCTTGCATATCTGGCCATGGGTCTCACGGCTTTCGGCCTCAGCCCAAACACCCATCTTGCCGTCAAGCTCCTTGCCACCGAAACTAACATGCAAATGGACACTGTCGTAATTGCCCTTTCACAAGTTCTAGCCCACAATTTAATTGTACTCCTTTGTCTGGGTAAGCTCGTCATTTCTCCCAATATTGCTCTCCATGTCGCTGTTACGATGTACTAATGATAAGCAGGACATTGTTTATACCCAAGAATACTTCCGCCCCACCATTTTCGGAGTGCGCCCACCCGGTATCATCGCACGCATGCATCGAATATGCGTCTTGACCGACTGTCAAGGCTTTGCGCCGTGTATACACGCACATCTGCACCTCCTGGGCAATTCAGCTGCTGCAGCTGCGTACAGCATTCAGCGCTGCAGCCCGCTCCACCTCTAGACCACGATAGTCCAATCATACTATTATTCGGTGACTTGGACGACAATGGCAGCACAAGTGGCGACGGCAGCAGTGACAACGGCAGTGACAACGACGCCAGCGACAGTGACAATGAAGATGGCGACTCATGTTACCTCCACCACAAACTTCCGCATGCCTATTCCGCCGTCTTGGCATCCCAATCACATTCACGCTCAGCATTACCTCGCCATTATGGCGGAGGGAATGGGTCTCATTCATCACCTCCATCTGATAACGAGCCCATCGATGTCACCTTCTCCTCAGATGAGGAGGGCGAGGGAGTACAGGTCTTTGACCCAGAGCAGTACCGTGGACAGGTCTGGTCGGATGACTTTCCCTCCGTCGTTAAACGAGCCCGCAATGCAGCACGTTTTGTACCTCCCCACATCCGAAACGCCGTCATTCCCGACTCAAAGCTCACGGTTGCTGAGCTCTTGGCCATTCCAACATCTCCACCGTCTGATCTCCCTCTGGGGTCCTACCATGCCAATTATTCGGAAAAGCTGGTGTCCGTTGACGAGACAGCAGCAATGTCTTGGCGTGATACCCTCATCTCTGCGATCCCATACCTATCCGAACTACGCTCCACATTCAATAACGCATGGCTGTCTGGCGCCAATTCTATTCGCTTCCCACATCTCCCCCTCCCTAATCTTTATCCGCTTTGGACGGAGAACTTGTTGTTCGACGTCAAGACTTATGTTGGGAAGCGACGCCGATGGGAGGATGCAGCAAACTGGATCAATGCTGCAGCACAGCAGACCTGGGTATCGGCGAACAAGCATGGGGAGCGGCTTGTCAGCGGGTGTCGTGATATGCTCGAGATTTTACCCTGGGATCTCACAACGCAGGATCTCGCGCTCTTCCTCAGCGTGGAATGGCTCAACGACGAGATGATAAACGCCGGCACGGACTACATTTTGCGGCGACTCATGCCAGGGAGTCGAATCCGCATCCTCAACTGTCTGTTCATCCAGCGACCGGGTAACATACGAGCACAGTCCGAAATATACCCCACATCCTTCTCCCCGATCGAGAAGGCAATCTACCGGGGACTTGTGACACCGTCTGGTTTCCTTTACATGTCTCTGGCAACCACTGGACGCTCCTAAACATCGACCTCGTTTCCAAGACCATCGCATATGCTGACTCGCTGTACGGTTTGCCGCCAATGGAGGAGATTGCCCTTGTTCAATGGTGGCTGAAATCTCTTCTCTCCATCTCGGAGGATTTCTCCGTTATTGAACCGGACTTTGAATGTCCGCGTCAGCAAGACGGCCATTCCTGCGGGATCATCGTTCTCAGTACCCTTGCGTCTCTCCTATTAAATTATGACCCCTGGACCCCGGAGCTCGCACAGTCTCAGAGAATGGAGTGGTTTTTACGTCTCTCTGAGACGTCTGCTGACACAGAAGAGGTATGTTCTCTGCGAAGAATTGCCAATTTTATTTGATACTAATCCCCAATTTGATAGGATGATGCCGATGACGACTTTCAGCATGTTACTATCGACGACCATGGCCACGCCACGATCCCCGAGCCCTCCGACTACGAGTCTTCCCGGGCTTCCTTCTCCGATTGCGACTCCTGCCGCGCAGACAGTCCTGTCCAATCCTTGCGGTCATCGCTGGGTCGCCGATCTCCCGAAATTCCTCCCGATAACATAGATTCTGGGCTGCGGCTCGACGACGTAGATCTCTCCTTTGACCCCCCTACTCCGCCGCCGGAGATGGAAGTTGATCCACCCACACGTCCACCTTCGGTTGCGGGAAGCAAATTCCCTCCTTCGACCTCCCTCCGCGAGCGCGATATGTCCGAATTTTATCATCTTTCTGACGGCGATGATTCTGATTCTGATCATTCCACTCGTCGTTCGCGTCCTCGTCCTCGCCGCACCACTGGTGGGCCAAAGGCTGGATCATCATGGGCAGCACAGAAGGAATTGAAAGCAAGTTCCAAGAACCCTGAGTTCCGCCCCAACGTATCCCGTCTGGACACTTTCCGCGCAAAGGTCTTAGCTGACGATCCGAAGGCTGAGTTTGATGACACGGACGTCCGCCGCGTCCGTTGCTCACACTGTGCCCATTGGCTGGAAATGCGAGCACTATATGACTTGGTCCGCTGGAAGGAACATCGTGCTACCCCTAAATGCACGAAAGCTCGGAGCAAGGGGTTATTCACACAGTCACTGTTCACGCTTGGCTTCAAGAAAATCCCGAAGACGACCTCTACCTCTCCTGTTCCCCCTGCACCCCCCGCTCCCCTCATGCACAATTGTCCGTGCCCTGGACTCACTGCTGAGTCTAGTGAAGACATCGCAAAGTACCTTGTACGATCGGTGGTTGCCGGTGGTGGCGCACCTTCTCGTTCTCGCCTCGCCGATGAGCTCTTCTCATCGGAATGGAAGGATCTCGACAGTGACCAGCAGCGTATGGTTTTACGGAGGGAACTCAGTCTTCAGAAGTGGAAGCTCGCGTGTTCTGTCGGTGCTGTCTTTTCGACAGATTGTGTGTGCGATGTTGCTACTGCCGTGGACGGGGATGCAAAGCCTTGCTCCGAGTGTGCGGGCCTCCACAAACTTCACACCTTCCAAGTGGCCATTCACCGCAAAATGCCCAACGAAAAGCGGATGAAGTATGTTCCTGAGGGGTACCGAGATACCGAGCTTGGGACACTGTATCTCAAGCATCGCGGAGTGCGTGAGCTCATTGAGCTGGTATGTTGTCATCTATATTGAGCCTCGTGATCATCTAATTAAAAATCTCAGGACGACGGTCGTTCTCCCTGGCTCAAGTTTGCCGTGGGTTGCACGGATGGGACATACAGCTCCGATACGCTCACCGGAATGGTACAAGCCCTTGTAATCAAGCAAAACCGGATTGAGCACGGCAAGTCTCTCAAGAACATGAAATATAACGAGGAGTTCAGCCAGTTTTGCGACGTACTGCCCTCGACGTCACCCAAAGCATACGAAACCTTCCGGAAACAATTTGGTGGTCCTGGTCTTCGTAGCCAACGGTACACCATTACTTTTACCTTGACCATCACACCAACTGATTTATCGCTGTTCTTTTAGGCAGAAACGTGCAAAACTGCCCAGGTTTGAGCCCGACATCTCTGCTGCCAACGTCTCCCGGGCCCGCAACATCCTTGACAAACTCGACTACCGGGGACCTGTCGCTTTTTTGTGGGACGACACCTCTCTCGAGGCCTCCCTTGCAGTCTTTCAGAAAACCAAGGACGTCTGTCTCATTCTCGGGAGCATCGACGGGGCAATCCCTGTGACGGAAAAGGATGATCTTGACGATCTTTTTGCAAAAGCTCAACTCCGAAAGGCAGATAAGGTACGCGTGCAGTTCTGCAATCAGAGCTGAAGCTTTTAGTTGCGCGTTTATATGTTGGCCATTCCCCTCCCTAAGATACCCCCCATCCTCGTTGCTGCCATCGCCCGCGGTTCTACGGTTACGGCCAAAGACCTTGCTGAAATGCACTTCAAGCTTGCAAAGCTTCTGCACGAGGTCGACATTCATCCAATCTCCATGTCTTCGGACGGGGCGGAGGTCGAACGTGCGACGCAGAGGATCATAGCGGAGTCAGCACCGTCATTTCAGGTTTATTTTATCCCAAATGCCACTCCAGGATGCACGCTGCAGCTCCGTATTCCTCTTTATGAGGGCCGGTACCCGATGATCATGACCCAGGATTCCAAGCACGGCCTCAAGACCGCACGGAACCAAATCCACACTGGGGCCCGGATTCTCGTTATCGCCTTCTTCGTCATCCTGTTTGCCCATCTTCGAGAGCTGGCATTTAACATTGCGGGCCCTTTATGTACCCGCGATGTCGAGAAGGTCGACAAGCAGGATGATCGCGCTGCTGCACGTGTGTTTTCAGCCAGCACGCTCGAGTTCCTGCTCAAGTACCACCCGGATCACATCGGACTCGCCGTGTACCTGTTTGTCCTTGGCGAGCTCGTCGATGCCTGGCAAAATCGGAATATTTCCCATGCAGAGCGAGCCAAGATGGTACTCCGGGCACGTTTCTTCCTTATGGCATGGCGATCACACATAGTCACCCACCCAGACTACAGCCTCAAAACCCAGTTCATATCCCGCGAATCTTACGACATATTCCTCACGCTCTGCGATGGTTTACTGTCGCTCATGATTGCCTATCGCAACTACTATCCCATGTATCCCTTGCTCCCCTGGCTTCATTCGACTGAAGTCTGTGAACACCTCTTTGGAATGCTTCGGCAACTTAAAAAGGACTTCACGTACTCGGATGTTCTCCAGTTGGAGCGCAAGCTGCGCGTCCTCCAGATGGGTGCATTTGGCAACTTGACGCCTGAGCAACAAGCCAACGAAACAGCTGCGGGCTACCACCACACGTACTTCAAAGCCGACGACGTGGATATCCTCGCTCTCTGGCAGTTTCCCACAGACCAGGAGCTGAGGGACGCATCCCAGTATGGTCTTGCAGAGGCCGTGCAGCTTCTGAAGTTGCTTGGGGTGGACGCTAAAGCTATGTTACGAGACTACAAGGATCCTGAGCCGGTGACCACCCGTTCTGTGAATGCACCCAAATCCCGACCGCCAAATACTATCATGGAGTGGCTCGCACTGTACGAGAGGGTGCCGCTCAAGTCGTCGAGGGACGATGAAGTCTTCGAAGCGTGTGAGATGGCAATTGCCGCAGACTCGGTTGATCAGTCCCGAGCCATGTAAGTCTGGTTTCTTAGGTTGTGGAGTCGCTGCTGATGTATACGCTTTAGTGCCGCTCTGCCCGACTCCACCGACGAGTCCCTTGAGCAGCTTCGTACCGACATTCAGGAACAGCTTACGGTTAGCACTTCTGATTCGGTACATCATTGCTTAATCCTTAAGTTCTAAGCTAATAAACTATCGCAGATTCTCCCCGCCCTGCCGACTCTGTCCTCATTCTTACGGACGGCAACCAGCTGAAGCACGATGTGCTCGTGGCGGAGCGAATGAGCCATCAGACTAAATCGACAGCAAAAGCAGTGCAACAGCATGGCCGTCTTTCCACCATCATGGCCAATCGCAACAACCCTGCGCAGGCACCCGCCTCAGACGACGGCCGATCTCTGCGCCAAAAACTGATGCAAAGGCTGGCGGCCGTCGTTCCTGATTCAGACACCATCACTAAGACGACTGGCGTGGACCGCTACATTCGCCATGCTGGATCATATGGTGGATCGGGTGCACCACCAAATGCTCGTGCACAGAACAAGGCGACTGTCCAAAACGTCGCCGCTTCGGTACACTTTATATTTACCCACTGTTCTCCCCGCAAACCACTGATGTATCTTACAGAAATTTGTAGCTCACCGCGGACACGCATTTGCCAAGTTTCAATGGGTTCACGAGAACATGCATCTCGCAAACATCTCCCAAATCAATCCCCTGCAGCCTGGGCATTTTTTCGTGGGCTTGAAGCCTGGTGCTTCGGGTGGAGTGGTTTTATGCAAAGGTTTGTTTACCGCGTATCCCTGCCGCCGTGACTGATTATATATTTGTAGTCCTTACCATCTATACCAAGAGCACGATGCACGACTGGATTCCAGCTGCCACCAGTGTCGGGACGCCCTCCTATGTCTACGCTGATGTCTATCAACCTTTATCCGGCCGGATGTTCTCGTCCCTCTCGTGCCAGTCCTTGGCATGTGGTACCACTCTCCAGTTCCCCCGAACCCACATCATCTTCTCCCTCGCATCCTTTACGCCTACAATCTCACGTCAAGAGGTTCCGACCGTCGACGATCATCCACATACGCTTGTCACGCTGTGCGCCAAGTCACTGCGTTCCGCGGGGTTGTCGGCACAGATGGGGCCGACCTGGGTCGGCCGATGTCGGCCGACCTAGTGGTCGGCACAGTCTGCCGACCACTGCTGACCTGGGCGGACATCTGTTTCTCCCCAGGCGATTAAAATGCAAAAGACGTGAAAGAGACTCACATTCTGTTGTTGACAGTTGCGGCGACTATTGTTTGCACCTGTTGCCAAGGACACCGCCACGCCATCGCCTCGCCATCACCACTTGATGACGACTATCAGCTTTTCACTTCGCCGCCTAAGTATTTTTGGTTACATTTTTCGCCGCGTCGATATGACTAGTTATACGTCTGGCGGTGAGTCGTCCGTACTCGTAGTAATGTGATAAATGTCAAAGGAATGGTGCGGCATCACAGGCACTGTGGTCGACGGCTGCGGACCAGCGTCAGCAACCCCTGACGACGAACATCGGTCCTGCGTCAGCCGATGTCAGGCCAATTCTGCCGACGTCAGGTCGGCAACCGGTGCTGATGCCCGTCGGACGTTGTCAGCCGATGTCGGCACAGCCTGCCGACGGGGCCTCGGAACGCAGTGAGTCCTACGAATT
The DNA here is from genome assembly GCA_029378375.1 of Mycena olivaceomarginata. NCBI lineage: Eukaryota > Fungi > Basidiomycota > Agaricomycetes > Agaricales > Mycenaceae > Mycena > Mycena olivaceomarginata. The sequence continues at coordinate 38,433 of JARKIC010000573.1, read as the reverse complement.
ATTTGAAACGCTGCGTGCCAATCAGAGCGCATTGTACTTTGCGGTCGAGGAGTTGACGAGGATGGTAAAGTCCAAGAACGTGGACCCTGCTCTTCCTTCCGAGGGCGCTGTTCTCCTGGAAGATGCTGCAGTCGGGGATTCTGATGACGACTTTTAGCACTTTTATTCTCCCTTTCCTTCCGTGCATTTACAATATTCACTTTCTTAGTTCACACGGTATCGGTATTTCGGGACTCCTATGTCTAGAGAGTACGTAGATATAGTACTACAAGCAATACGCTGCATTTCTGAGAATAATGCGGACGGAAATGGTCTCCCAGCAGGTCCGATCCCGCCATGCTGACGGACAGCAGTCGCCCGGAGGTCCGATCGGGAATGCGTACGATGCTACAAGAAAAATGGCCTACCCGATCTCAATGCGTACGGATTTTGGGCAAAAACTGAGGTACGGAAACGCCCAAATCCTGGGAATTCGGATCGGACATCAAACCGCATATGCCGTGGGCCTCGTCCACCTCCCTTTTTCCCGCTGCTCCTAACTTCCAGCATCGGGTCTCATTCCTCAAGCATTCTAGTTCCTAGCAAAGTACTCAAGACCCCTTGTATTTCGTGCCGACTCACCGCAAGTCACTGCCGTATTCTGCTTCTCATCAAGTCCTTCTTGCTCCCTTGAGTGTCTGTCTGGGCTTTCCTGTTGCGAACCGATGCCCTCAAGAACTCAAATCTGTTGAATGCCGTCTGCTATCGATATCTTGTGGCAGCTCTTGATCCATCTGCCAAGTTGCGGGTACCCGTGTGTTTCGTTAGGATGGAGCGGTATGGTGCATGAGGGGACGCCGGTACCAAGTGGAAGAGGTACGAGAACCCTTCTCATCCTTTTTTCCCATGTGCTTACCTCCCCCCGCATACAATGTGTGCGTATCCCACGCCGTCTAGCCCGCTTGCGAATATCGCCTCTGGATTCTGCCAAGTGCGCGGCCACGCCGCACGGATTCCCGGCCCTCAATCCTAATCAGTCGCTGCTCCCGTAGTCAGTCATTTCCGCTCCATTTCAATCTATGTATTCGACAATGTTTCATCCTGGTTCCACATTAGTTTTGTAGTAGACTTGATCCCCTCTTGTATGGGTGTTAAAACTACGTGATTACTCCCAATATATGATTTAATTGGCATCTTCTTGTGTCCTTTTTGAGACCTTTTTTGGACCTTTTCTGTCGGCTTAACAGGGCTTTTTCTTGCCTTTTCGCCTTAATTAAGTCAAGGGACTCAGACCTTTTAAGGTCCGAGACCTTTTCGACTTTTTTTGCCTTTTTGCCTTAAAAAAGGCTGAAAAGGCCCGAAAAGGCCGACTTGTTAAGTTGCTGATGTGAGGTCCAGGAGGGCAACGAGGAAGAGGACGGCGAAGGGGGTGAGGGAGATGGTGGGGAAGAGGAGGAGCCAGAGGGGAGCGTGGATGAGGATGAGGACGATTGAAGACGGCTAAACTAGTGTTTTCCCGGCTTGGCTTGGCTTTGAAGCCCCGGCTTTGGCTTGGCTTCGGGGGGCTTTGGCTTCACTTTCGTCAAGCCAAAGCCCAAGCCATCGGGGAGGGCTTGGCTTGGCTTGGCTTTGGCTCAAGCCGCAGCTTGCCAGGTATTTTCTCAAATCGCAATTTAAGTCCAGAAATAGACGGAAAATATCAACTCACTCGTTTGTTATACTGCCCGAGACATTTCAGGTCAGCAGTATCCTCGGCCACTGGTCTTGGAGAGTAACAGCAAAATTGTTCTGAGCTAAGGAACATCAAAGCCGGATATAACACCTGCCGATGAGCGCCAATACAAAGTGCGGGTTAGGTGGTCCCCCAAAGCCACGGCTTAAGCCCTTGGCTTTGGCTTCGGACACCCCAAGCCAAAGCCAAAGCCGTCCCGAAGCCAAAGATTTGGCTTGGCTTGGCTTCGTGGCTTCACGGCTTCAAGCCAAGCCAAACCAATCACTAGGCTAAACGCCGACACCGCCACACGCTTTGACGTGCCGGAAGCCGACCTATACTTCCACTCTCGGGGTCAGACCTCCAAGAACACACTGGCCTTTCTTTTCTTTTCTCTTATTTATTCCTATGCTCATCCTATGACCTATGCTACCCTCCCACCCGGCCTTTCTACTCTTGTCTGCCCGAGATCCACGCACGCCCGCTTGACCACGCAGAGTACCACCGCACTGTGGATACTTTGAACGGATCGTTAGTTATTTACGTGGACGATATATTACATATCACTCGATACCTTATTTTGCGTAGTTACCTCTGCGCCGGCATCTTAGCTACTTAGTATAGCTTGCGCCATTAACCGATTCTCTCTCTCTCTCTCTCCGCAACCGTTGTACGTTGAGGTCTTCTGGATCTTCGCAGAGATGATGGGAATGCACCCGTACTCATAGGTTCTGGTACGGATAGTCGGACCCTCGGGAACTTCCAATGTTCAATTGTTGACTCGTTGCGAACAACAAAGAAATCAGTTCGGGATCACGAAGGTCGCGAAGCAGGAGGCGCACTGATGCGCCCACAAAGCCAGCAGAAATCTTGGATGGATTGCCTAAAACCTAGAACTCGGACAAATGCACTTTTCTTGCCCCATACTGAACCGTTTCCCCGGGATTTTGGGCTCCGTACAATCTTTATCCTATGTACTAGAGACTTAAAGTGCCAAAAACTCAAAGTGTGACATGGTCGGTATTCCCCATCCTTGAAAAGATTCAAGGTAGGGTGACTTTGGTTGAATTTCGGTATTTTGAGCCCTAAAATGCCTTATCTGGACCATAGGTACCTCAATAAAACATGTGGAGCATAGCTAGATGTCATATGGGTGTAGATGTATTTTATATAGAAGGTTTACCATACGGAGTTTTGACCCGCTAGCGCAAAGGTTAGCCTCAGAATGGGACCGGCAATCAAGATTTGACCTGCTACCTAGAACTCGGACACCGGACCCACGCGAAAGAACAGCGCAGCTTGTCCAATTCTTGCCCGTTTCTCTTGAAGTAGAAATTGAGAAGGGGTAAAGGATAGATTGCCGACGATCTAGGTACTCAGCAGGGGACGAAAATGCGGGGATAAAATGATATCCGCCGATTTCTCTTATGTGAAGTCGGTGGTCCTGAACAAAGCCAAAAAGTATGTCTCCGTTGATCTCCAAAATTCTAGTCGCGATTATTGACTGAGTAGCCGATGGTGTGTTTCGTTCTGCACCCGACCACGAAGGCCGCGAGGTTCCTGCGATCATCGGGACACTGGGAAGGTCACCTCGGCTACCCGCGAGTAACTGGAGAATTAGTACCTGGGCTATTGGACCGACCCCTGGTAGCCGTGAAACCTACTCGACTAGTCCAACCGTTACAGGTGCACCCACTAGCCCAGACTAAGTTAGCTATCGCCTATCGGCTAGGAGGAGAGTTCTGATGTTCCGCATACCTCCACGTGGTGGCTTAGGGTGGCTTGAACTTTCGGCCGCTCGGTGATCTCTGTGTGTTTCCGCCTTCTTCTCGCATTTGTGAACTCAAGTGACTCATTCCAGGGACGACCAAAAAAGAGGTAAAGTTAAAGTAACTTCTCTGCTGCGCATTACGTGCCGAGAGTCGTGAGAGAGACTCTCCGGTTTAATCCGAAGAAGGGGATATCACAAGCGGGGATATATGAAACGGACGCTTCTAATTCCCGATCAACGCATTATCGTCGTCACAGCGCGTCCTTGGTGATTACAGTGTGTACAGCAGCCGCTCGCCTCAACTCTCCCCAAGCCTCCGCGTTGTTGACGGTGCGGTATGGAGCCTCAGCCCAAGATGCAGCAAGCTCGCCTGCAAACGCCGCAACTACAATCTGAACCCATAACGCCACTTGCGCGCCGTGGATTCGTTCAGCGGGTTTCTCGGAAAGTAGCGACTCAGGACGGATGGTTCGGCGGGTACGACTACGGCTGGCTGTGCCTTCCCTCTCTCCCGTGGTCAAAACACTCCCACGAACCACCGTTCTATGCCCTGGACGCCGAGCTGCCGCTCCTACTCGCGATTGCGAGTGGTCTCCAGCACGCGCTGGCAATGCTTGCCGGTCAATTCTCTTTTTGTCTTATTATGCCCCGATAATGCGTGTTGACGCATTGTCAAGGTTTAATCACGCCGCCAATTATATTTGCGAGCGCGTTAAACTTGGATAGCGCGACGTCCAGCTATATGATCTCTGCCTCGCTCATTGGATGTGGTCCGTCCATGTTACTTGACTTATTGGTTCCTTCTGATAGGGATCTTTTAACCAGGCATCCTGAGTCTGGTACAAATCTCACGAATCCCCCTCTTTGGAGGGTATTACTTGGGTACTGGATTAATCAGTGGTACGTGGTTGGAAATTTGTGGCAGCAACTTAGGCATTGACTCTATACAGTGGTCGGTACCAGTTTCTCGACATTGTCGACGGCCAATGGAGTGTGTCGATTTCAATTATCATTCCGAATTGCAACGAAACTAATCGACGCAAGATTTTCGATGCAATGTATCGTGATGGAACATGTCCTTCGACCGCGGCCGCAGATGGTACTGTCACCCGTAATGCCTGTCCAGACGCATACGGCAAGCTGTTAGGTCTGTTTTCTCTCCAATCAGCTACCGTGTCCTGCTCAATCATCTCTTAGGAACATCTCTGATCTGCTCTTTCCTCGAAATGTTTATGGCGTTTGTCCCTGCGCGCGTCCTAAAGCGCATCTTCCCTCCAATGATAACTGGTACGTGCGACGGACCTATCATTCGTATTTTTCAACTCAAGTTCACAGGGACGGTGGTACTGCTGATCGGCGCAAGCCTCGTCGGAGACTCGGGCGCTCTGAATTGGGGCGGCGGGGCTAACGGGTGCCAAAACTTCCCTACCAGCGGCATCTTCGAACTCTGCCCCACCATCTTTGCGCCGCGCCCGCTGCCCTGGGCGTCCCCAGAGTTCATCGGCCTCGGCTTCCTTTCCTTCGTCGCAATCATCCTGACGGAACTCTTTGGCTCGCCGTTCCTGAAAAACATCAGCATCATTGTCGGCCTCGGTGTCGGATGTATCGTTGCGGGTGCGGCGGGCTATATCGACGGGTCGAGTATCAAGTCGGCACCCTCCATCACGTTTCTCTGGTTTGTGGTGACCTAAGGCTAAGGCCAAGTAATTTCGCTCATGTTGACTTATGATGTAGGGTGTATACCTTCAAGATTGGAGTGTACCCTCCTGCGATACTTCCCAGTTGAGCGCCCAGTTAATTTTTGAGATATTTTTCTGACCAGAAGTTTAAGTGCTCGCCGTCTACGGTGCCATCCAATCCCTTGTCGTTGACTTTGACTAATCAGTGTGCATCGTAGTCTCGCTGGCAATGGAAGCCATTGGCGACATTACTGCGTCGGCAGAAGTTTCGCGTGTCGATGTGCAGGGCCTCGAGTTCGACTCGAGAGTCCAGGGCGGAGTTCTGGTCAGTGCTTTCTGACTCAAGGTGCATCTAGCTTACGATTGAAACTGATTGCAATTCACAGAGCGATGGACTCGGCGGCTTCATCTCCGCGTTGTTTACCGTCGCACCGCTCTCGATATTTGCCCAGGTATTTTGATTTTGGCGCTCGATGTATTCAGTCTATTGCTCACTGCGCTTTTCAGAACAACGGTGTGATAGCTATCACGCGGTGCGCTAACCGTGCAGCTGGGCGTTGGTGCTGCGTATTTCTCATAATATTCGGCATTCTTGGCAAAATATCGGGCGCTCTACTTGCAAGTGAGTAAGCTTCCTTGATTCTACTCTGCGGTGTCTGACTCTCCCTTAGTTCCGAATCCGGTCCTCGGGGGTGTGACTACATTCCTATTTGCGAGCGTCGCAGTAAGTTTTCTGGACTTCCCTGTCGTGCACTGGTGTCTGATCGAGTCATCTACAATTCAACCCAGGTCTCTGGGCTCCGCGTGCTCTCTTTCGCCCGTTACACGCGCCGCGACCGCTTCATCCTTGCCGCCGCCCTGTCGTTGGCCTTGGCGACCTCCTCGTGCCAGGAATTTTCATACATCTATTTGATGGCGTCAACAACCCAAACAGCGCGTTACAGGGATTCTTCAACTCAATCACGATCATTTTAAGTACACCCTGTGAGCTTCTCAAACCTTCTTTCCCATCGAACAGCAACCCTGACGGTGCCATTTACAGTCCTGGCGGCAGCACTCGTTGCTGTGATCCTGAACGTAATCCTACCCAAGGATGGATCTGACGAAGCCGCGGGGGTTGATGATGCGGAGAAGCAGCCCGAGTCTCCGGAAAGCAGTCGAGCTTGATGCATATGGGGTATCCAGCGCCGTGTGTATTTTTCCAACTTTCTCTTTGGGTGGAACGTCGGATTTGTCACGATATGTAGTTAGCCTCCGTCACTGTGGAATAGTGTGAAATACATGCAGGAGTATCCGGACAGGCCGTCACCTCAGCGTTGAGATGAGCACCAGGACACTGGATACGCTTGGATTGCACCCACGAATACTATTATAAGCTCCTTCTAGCCGGCAACCCGAGGGTCAGTAATAAAGGGGAGTTCTGGCGCCACCAATTTCCACTCGAGAAAGGGAACGTTCTGGGCCAAAGGCCCAAATGACTGCATCCGTGTCATTTCCTGGGACAGATGTAAATGATTGTTGGCGTTCATACCGTACCTCCGAGTCGCGAAGTTGTACTGCAGAGTTCGATGGACAACACAAATCACTTCCAAAACGTTTCACATGTGCGTTTTTTTTCATGTCGTGAACTTGGCAAGGATTAACCCATCTAGTTAGCTTCTCACTTGATGTCGAGTAGTTCAACGGCATATCATCTCGGTCTTTATCGTCATGGATGTTCTCAGATGTTCTCCAATCAATCAGCACGGATGTAGCAATTTCTGATCCCGGGAAAAGCCTAAATACAGTGCCGTGAGGCCTCTTTTTCTGATCTGCGCAGTTCAGCTCCCCACTTCCGCACCGTCATGTCCTCCATCCCTTCTGACATCGCCATAATGTACGCCACCATGTTTTCACAGTTGCAACCCGTCTAACAAATGGCATGACAGCACTGGCCCGACAATGGTTGGTATCTGTCTGAATTGGGGGTTCATGGGGGTTTTGCTGGTGCAGTTGTGTTGGTGGCTCGCAAGCGCATGGCGGTCTCAATTTCTGACCGTTTATTCGCAAGATTACTACAACGAGAACTTCTACGATGATCGGCGCCTTATTAAGCTCCTCGGTGAGTGCTCTACGAGATGCCCACATCCATTTTTTCATGTTTCACATCCTCCCAAGTGTATGGGCTGGCCCTGCTCGACATCCTGCAAACCATCATGGTCACCGCTGACGCTTTTCACTGGTTTGTCTATGGCTTCGGCAACATGGCCCAGCTCGACCAGACGTTCCTGAACTCGTACGTTACTTCCCTCTATTCGTTTTTATTTTTACAACGAACGCAGGTGGGACGTTCCCGTCCTCGACGCCATAATCTCCCTCGTTGTACAAGCATTCTACTGTTGGCGTATTTATTTCCTACGCAAGACATTCATTATACCCGTGCTCATTCTCCTCGTATGTGGTCCCACTAAACTCAAACTTATGGGCTGATTAAAACTTCGGTACAGGTTTCCCTGGCACAGTGTGCAGCAGGGATATATACAGGCATCCGAGCTCATCAGCTGGGGCATCTCTCTCTCATTAGCACCGAAGTCGTCCCCCAAACCGTGCGTTCTGAGCTCAAATGTTTGTTCACGTTGATTCCGATCTTTGCTCAGATTTGGCTTGTCGGCGGCGCGGTGGCCGATGTCGCAATTGCAGGGGTGCTTTCTTGGACGGTACGTAGGACGATGCCCTCACACGGCGTATTATGACCTTTAGTTTGGATCTCCAGCTCTTGTATCAGCGAAACACCGCCGCTCGTTCAAGTATAACCCACTCCGTAATGGCGCGCATCATCCGTCTCGTCGTGGAGACCAACGCCCTGACAGGTGTGTTAATTGATTCATTTAGCGAACACACGGGATAACGGCCCCCCAAATTAGCCGGCGTAGCTGTCCTTGCTCTTATCCTGTTCTGGGGAGTACCGGTGTGTGGTTTTTGCCGAAGTGATGATCGGCACCCCGCTCATATCATATCTTTCATCGATAGCAACATTCAACGCTTGTTGTGCCACCGTGCGCTACTTTCTTATCTCACCACTGCTGGATTCTGAACTTGAATTTATTGGTAGAACGGCCATCATCGGCAAGCTGTATGTAATCCCCACACATTTTCTTCGGGTGTGTCCTGACCGGTATTACTTTGACCGAAGGTACACCAACTGTCTCATTGCTCTTTTCAACAACCGCGCGAAAGAGATGAAGAGTCAAAGCGCACACGGCATGCAGTCTGAGCGATCGCAGGTGCACTCCCGCCACAACCACAATAACTCCGTCAAGGTGCACGTTGTCCGTGAGATGGATATGTCATTTGAGGGTCAGATGGAGCTCGGAAACCTGCAGGTCCGTGCAGACACCTAACCCTGGACGCGAGTGTCACAACAAAATTCATCCCCCCAGAAACCCAACCAAACGTTTACGTAGATCCGCAGGGATCCCAACTTTAAAAATCTCAAAGTTCAAAGTCGGAAGGGTGTATGGGACATTTCTTGGGTACTGTAGTCTGGAGCAGTGTAAAATGTAAGCATTCGTTTATATAGTACAACAAATTGCATTCAAGGGTCGGTATCTTTGCGTGAGGGCTTTACCACGAAATCAACCACAGGTCGTATCAAAGCGCAGGATGGCGGCCAATGCGTTCCGGCCTTTGCATGCAAATTCCGTTGTCTTCGTGAGCAGGATACAGTACCAGAGCCCCATATTGGTGTCCTACTCTCCGGGCGGAGCGAGAGAGCAAAAAGATTCACAGCACATAGTCTCGTGCCCGACTCTCATGATATCCCAAAGGGAACCCTGTCACAGTCTCTTATAAACAGGTATTACAACATTTTAAACTCATACCTCGTTATGTTGTAGCCCATTGACTGCTATACAATCTTAAATTTCTCGGGTGTCAAATTGCACTGCACAATGTGTTTTCCACTAATTTAATGGGATTTTGACGTTCACTTACCTGATCTGAACCACTTTTCCAGCCATATCTCAGGGAGAAGTTCAAAGAATCACGATGCTGAATTTTGATGAGCCGGCTACTTAGCAAGGTGACTTATGATTCCAACTCCAGCATGAATAAAATCAAATTGTTTGAGGACACAGATGCCATTGCAATGGCATGTTGAATGGTTTTGCCTCCAAGGTTTAGATCATGGAGACTGTTGGAGGTCATAAAAAGTGAGGACAAAATTTAAATACTGTACAATTTCGTTCAAATCGACAGGGGGTGTGACGCGTGACCCATTTTACCTATTCGACATTTCGGCAGCCGCCGAATCTTTGCGTGACACCTCGAAAATTTCGGCATTTGAACCGGAATTTTGGTCTTTTTTGCCTTTTTTTTTTTTTTTTTTAGGCAATTTGGGGCATGTGTGACCACTTGGAGGTTCGCCAGAGGCCTGAGTGACGCGTGACCTCGACCAAAGTTCGTGATCGACAGGGGGGTACGTGACGCGTGACTGCCGATTTGAACGAAATTGTACAGTATGGAAGTTCAATCGCCTGCCAGATCATGGATTATGACATTCCCCTTTTAGTGTTCTCGGCTTCTCCCGGACTGTGGCTGAAAAAACGTCAAAACGAGAGGTTCGATCACCTGCTGATGTCGGTGATTTCCACCATCGGCTGTATCGGCGCCTTGGCCCCGACTTCATTCGCAACACTGGTAGTTGAAAATCTTGTAATTTTGAAGGCAGAGGCAACCTGGATCTTTCTGCCACATTGCAAATTGGATCTTCTGCTCCCCCCTCTTTCCTCTCCTGAGCGCGGTGTGCAGAGAGAGCTCGTGTCTGAAATTAGAGACTCTGAATACTAGCTTTGTGCTGAGGTATGAATCCAATAAATCTTGGAAGTTTGTCAACTCATTCACTTTCTGCTGCCAGAAAAAAATGTTGTAACACCATTTGTTCTAAATCAGATGATATTTGCTTGCGTTCAAACAAACTACAAGATTTAAGCACCCAGCCATCTAGTTCCCGTTCCCCACAAGCGCTGTGTGCGGAGGGTGCTCACATCCAGATCCTAGCCCAGGTATTCTGAGCACAATCAATGGATACATTGAGCAACCACACCTTTAATTCCTTCCCACTGGTTGAGTGTGTTCTGTTCTGAATCCTAACCCAAATAATCTGGACATGCCAAGCAACCACATGCTGGCTGCGATTGCAGGGGGCAAAAAGAGAGCGCATACATCCAAATTCTAATGGAAGTTTGAGCCTCCATATCATCTCTACTCCAGACCCCCAGAGTGCTGCACATGCATCTGTTTGGGGGTAATACTGGGGCATAATAATGTACCATTTTCTCCAAAAAAATTCACCACCCTTGAAAAGAATTCACAACTCACATCAGATTACAAAAAATTACACAGGACCGAAGTACAATGAAAATTCACTGCTGCACCCTCAGTTCAAATTGTGCACAGGTTCTGCAAAGGTCTAAAAAAACACACAGGTGGGGTTGTACCTTTTTTTCACACCTTACCTGCAGCAATGAAACACAGGTTGTGCAACACAAGATTTACACTGCCAGTTGTTCAGTGCGCAAGAGATCACCGCTCATCAGCCTGGCACTGCCGCCTGTTTGACAGATGCCGATCAATGAGGAGGAGGAGGATAAATTATACTTTTGCGGTCCCACAATTGGAAGTACTGATGTTGGAAACTGGTTCAAGAGCCTCATAAGTCAGTGTAAATCCAAACCGCCAGTCCAATTATGTGTGACAATCTGTTGCAACTCTGACTCGCACTTGTGGAATCCTGAACAGGCCACCATACAGCCGCAAATGTTGAGGGGCAATGTTCATTTTAGTGCAATGTGTGTGAAGCTGTAAGATAAACATCGTGATCTAGGAATATTCCGGTGAATAAAACAGTTCTCGTTTATTTACCGCTAGAAGTACCTCAGAAAAATTTCTTTGTCCCCCAGCAACCTCCCACCATGAGAGAGTAGGTGATTTCGGATTTTCTGGTGGATATACCGACTTCTAATACCACTTCTAAATCACCACACAAATATCTCAAAATGCACCTACTTTTACTTCTAAATCCCCAACCCGCCCGTTCTAGAACGTCAGAAATACCTCAAAATTGTTCAAATTAGAAAATTGAACTTAAGAGGTGATTTCCTGTGTCCCCTGCTTTATTTGATATAAGGAATCATAAGGATATCATCAGTGGATTCCGAGTTATACCCCCTTTTCCCAAAACCTCTGTTTCTGCTCATTTCCATGCCTTTGTTTCCCCATTCCTCATAGTTTCATCCAAATTTGGTCTTTTCTCACCCTAAAAACTCGCAGAACCACCTGTAGACCCCATAGATCTATAACTGAGGCCTCTCCGGTGTTTATATGTCTCAAGTTGACACCCTACAGTCCAAAATATCGCCCTCTTTCCCATTTGGGACGCTGGAGGTTGGTTGTTTGTCCCAGCACTTTCACAAGACGCACTATATCATATGCCTTTGATCTGTCATTCTCGAGGTCGACATTGGGCAACCTCTCTCCCACCACTTCTAATACCCACTCCTACTTCTAAAACACCCCATAGGGTACTTCTAAATCCTTCTAGTTGCACTAGAAATCAGGCTAACTGTTCTAGATCATACAAATCTCAACTTCTAAAACCCTCCACCCACTTCTAAAACCTCGCAACCCCACTTCTAAATCCCCGTGCCCCCACTTCTAATACCCCGCCCGTGTGACGTCATCCCGCGTCCCCGCCCGTTTACACTTCTAAAACCCCTCCGATTCACGGCCGTCGGCCGTTATTAGGCAACCCGCTCCTACAGCTCTCCACGCCCATCTTGTCGCACGGGCTCCGCACCAAATCTCCGCCTCCATCGCACGACAACGGCCGCCGCTCACTGAGTCCCAAGGCGGCGGCGTATGGGCGCGGTGGATCGATGATCCCCGAGTTGTCTGGGTTTGCGCGCTATCCTTGGCCAATATCACCGCTCTCCGTACCACCGCCCGCCCCCCAGCAGTGCGTGTCCCCAACCCTATCGCCACTCTCCCCACCCACAGCGGCTTCCCCTCCCCCAGGGCCGCGTCCAGCCTCAATGACCGCTCCGGCATCAGCACACCCCTTGTCCCCGCTGCAGCGAACAGCAAAGGCAACAGGGTGTCTGCACCAGTCTAATGACGCGCCTGCCCGCCGCCGCCCGGGTAGGTGTTCTTTCCTCTCCTTCCTCTTGCTAAAATTGATGTTCTTTATTGTAGGAAGTAAACGAATGGGGTGTGCGCGCCCGCGTCCCGCACGTCCCCGTACGCCCTGACGAGCACAAGGCAGGCCTCTGCACCGAGCTTGGAAACTTTGAGCTCGAGCTCAACGCCGATGTCGCGCTCGAGGAGGTCGGCAACGAGAGCGACGGGCCTAGGGTTATTCCACCCGCAGGGCGTCGGCGGGCCCTCGCCTGCCGCGACGTCTCCGCATGTGTGCACCGCCCACCCATGCACCCACTGCCGCATCCGCCGCGGGCGGGCATGTACGCCAGACTTCCGGACAAGGACACGGACACGGACAAGCACCAGCAGTAAGTCCTTGTTTCTTCGAACCCTCCCTTTTTCTCTTTCAAAATCAAAATCCAAATATACTGCATATCTCATTTATCATTCTCCATGTAGGTCCGGCCCCCCGTGCGCGCTCTCCCTCTCACACACCCTGCGCTCTGTGCTCGCGGCGTCGACGCAGGTGGTGACGAGCACCGCCGACGGCGTATGCGCACGCCTACGCCAGTTCCAGTTCCTAGCCCACTGCGGGCGGGCGGCGCGTGAGCGAGGGAGGTGGTGGGTAGGGATATGGACGGGGATGGGGCAGGGAGAGGAGAGACGATTTTGGGATGACGGCGAGGTCGAGGTCGACGCCGACGCCGACGGGTGCTTTTTTCTTTGCATTTCCTTATTGGTTTTGCTTTCGTTTCGAGTGCTGGGTGTTGCGTTTCCCTCTTCCCATTTCTTTCTCGGGGCAGCGTCTGCTTCTTGCTTGGGGATGGGATGCTGATACGACCATCTCCCGATTGGGTGTCCATCCCTCTTCTGCTTGCGGTTTTGGGGCAGCTGACGTGTGGTGTTGGATGCAATGCCTTTACGGGCTTTGTCCGGTTTTGGGACGAGACGGGAGGGAGGGGAAATGATGGCGTGGGGAGCGGTGTATGGGAGCATCGTGCGGGAGCAGTGCGCAGCGGCGAGTCCATTGTGGATGTACTGTAGCATTTAATTCAATTCGTACCCACCCCCACCTGTGACCTGTGACCGCGCCGTATGAAATTGACTTTTCGTATTTGGGTCAGGTCAAGCGTGACATCTGAATTTTTTTCGTAAATCGGCCGAAAGTTGGCAGGAGGCCTCAGATATTCACAGAAAAGGCCTCGGGAAAACGCATCCGCGGCCCGAACACGCTGTACACGGCGTTCTGGAGACACGCCAATGATAATAACGAGGACGTCGATGTGCCGGGAATTGACGCGCCCGAGTAGTCGTTGTTTTGTTTCCACGAAATAGCATTCATGAGCACTTGTGAGCTGGTGACGGTGGGGGAGAAGGGAGGCGAAAGGAAGTTGACAAGATCACCGATAATGCCGCGGCGCCGCTTCACAAGCAGGCGGCGCGGAGGCAAAAATTCGATTTTTTGGGCCATTTTCTGGTGATTTTGTGACTTGTTTGAAGTACTCGTATATGGCTCCGGTGACCTGTGACCGGTACGAAAAAATTCGTAAAATTTCATTCGTGATGGAGGCGATCCCTCGAGCAAGACCACATGTCTTGTGGCAGCAAGCCCCGTGGCGCTTTCGAGCTCGCGGGGGATTGCGCGCGAGATGTCGGCGTGCCTCCTCGTCCTGCTTGCTGGTTGCTGACTCTGGAGCTTCACCGGGGGGCTTTGCTTGGACGGCGCACGCTCTCTTGCCTCCCATCGCAAGTATGCGGCTGGTGTCGTGTACCCGCCGGCCCGCATCTCGTCCTTCTTCATTTATGTCTTGTGCCCTTCTTTCTTGTACCCTCCGCTACTTGCTCTGTCTTTCCCTTCCTCCTTCCTTCTCTCCCCACTTGTTAATTTTCTTCGTGCAGATCCCGCCCAATGACCAGCGGCCTCCTCACCCTCACCTACGCCGCCGGCGTGCAGGTGTGGGACACGAGCAGCCTCAGATGCGTGGAGGAGGTGCTCAATCTGCGCATCCCGCTCCCACTCCCCTGTCCTCCTCGCAGAACACGACGTCGAGTGTATAATACATTGATCACTTTTTTTTCATCGCAATGTATGTACTTCATGGAAAAAATTCATTCATTTGGGCTGCGCGTCCTTTAATTGAGATGTTTCACCCGTGTATGCTGATGTTTTTACTGGAGGGAACGCCGCCAAGAAAGATATCGGTGATGAGGTGTTGATGCTTTGCATGCAGGAGACAGACCCCACTTCGGAGGCCGCCGATCACGGCAACGGTGACCAGGGAGTGGATGTGTATGATGACTGCGACATACCTCTCGCTGCCGTATTGGACCGTCTTCTCTCTGGGTTGATTGCACCTAATTTCACTATTGATGCGCAGGGCGGGATCACTCGGTTGGGCGACGCAGAGGCTTCAGATGCTGATGAGGAAGAGTTGGATGTGTTAGCGTAGCGCCTCAGTTACCAAGAAGGAACTCTGTATATTATTCCTACCTGTTAGCGTAGCCTACAGGGTAATTAGAAATGAAATAAGATAAGTAAAGAAAACGGACGTACGCCTCAGTTACCAAGAAGGAACTGAGGCGAATAAGCGAGTGTCGTAAACTATGAAGGAGCGGAATGATTCGGAATAACGGGATGAAACGGTTGTAAGTAATGACAGTACGCATGAAGGTAAGATAAACCGCTAACAGGATGTGGCACAAAATTGTCGCGACTCGGTACTGAAGTGCAGCGGCGGTGTGCGTGCGTGAAAGCGGAAGTCCATCCACCAACAACAAACACAACCAATGCAATGCGCACAAGTTCGGGGCTCCACACAAAGTCTGTGTGTGCTGCAATCCAGTCGAGCGACACCAAATGCAGGCATGATAAAAGTAGATAGAGCAGCGCGACCAGCGCGCCGCCGAGTGTGGTGGACACAATAAGAATTGTCTTGATGCGACACTCCTTCCGTCCTCGTCGTCGAATCCATCCAACCACTCCTTCTATCACCGCGTCATCGAACCAAAACCAAAACCAGAACCATAAACCCATCCCAACCCAAACCATCCAAATCCACCATAACCCAATGAACTGTAACAAAAACTCAAGGACTGCCACCAACATTGCCGGTGACAACCAGTACGCTCCTGCGCTGGGTCTACCCATTTCAGGGCGACGCTCCATAGGTCACGCAGGGTGCTGGGATCGGGTCTCGAGGACGCTTCGACCGTCCAAAACAAAAGAAATCAAAAACCAAAAATGTGGGGTGAAAGTGGGGGTGTATTCTTTTTTTCTATCGAGTTTACATCGAGCTTTTATACCTACTCTGTTTGGGCCGCACAGCCAATCACAAACAGCTATTGTTCACATAGAAACCATTGTTCAGAAGAAACGTGTTCCCGTTTCCTTCCAACACGTCTCCTTCTCGACACGCCACATAGCAGTGCACGCGCTTACCATCAAGCACGTGTCCGTGAACTCCTCGGCGTTTCAACCTACTCCTGCGAATATTCAGAAAATCGCAAAATCAGCCCGTTTCTGCTAATTTCACCACTGGACACATTGCCGGCTCATCAGTACCAAGGTCCAGCTTGGGAGGAGCACTAGCTTTTTATTGTTGTATTTTTGCGTCTTTTTTTGTTGAATTCTTAGCAGCTCAAAAATGACTCTTACGCCTATTACTGCTACTTGCGGAACTTAGGGCGCATGCCGTTTTTTTCCCGAAATGGACGCTTTTTGATGCTCTTCAGTATATCACACATATCTCCACGAGTTCTTCACCGTTCGCTTCGAAAACTTGCGCAATCGACTCGTACGGTGAAAGCGCAGGCGCAGGGCGTTTCAATCATTTTTTACGAGGACGTATACGGGTAGATATGCCGTTTCGACCGGTATTTAATATAACATTTATATCATTCGCAATAATCATCGTGGCGGCCTAATTTTTTTTATCTGCACCATCTTAACATGTTTACGCAGGCGCACCTATAGTTACCTTTGGCTCAGAACACCCGAGAGCGAGCAGGGGACGCGCCGAGTCCCGAGGTGTCACATCAGGTGTTGGTAACAAGTAACGGCGTGGATCTCTTCTTCCCGACCGCCACCATGCCTCGCAAGGCCAAGGCCGTCCCTCTGCGCAGGCACTACTCTGTAGACCTGAAGAGACGCGTCATTTATCAGGCTTATACTCTGCACAAGACCTCCACAGAAATTGCAATAGACCTTGACATGCCATTACGGGTAGTCCAGCGGATCAAGCAGACCTGGAATGAGATTGGGCAAGTGTCTCGGGAGCGCAGATACATTGGACGCTCCCCGATGCTGTCTCCAAACCATTGCAAGGTGTGTTCCTTCCATTCATCTTCAAACTTGTATACATCTCCCCTTTTTGCTTCAGTTTATGCTCGCACTCATCGATCACACTCCAGATATCTATCTCGACGAAATCCAAGAGCAGCTCTACATCCAGCACGATGTGGATGTGTCCCTGGCCACAATATGTCGTACCATGAAGCGCTTGGGTCTCTCATCTAAGCAGGTAGCCCATAACCTCTTCACAAAGGCATTGCTAACCTTCTAAAGCTATCGAGACAGGCGGCAGAGCGTTGTGAACATGCCCGTCGTGATTTCATTATGCAAATTGGCGATGAGCCTGCAGACCGTATTGTTTGTGCCGATGAGTCAGCAGTCAATATACTGACTTCGTATCGGCGCAATGGCTGGTCTCTACGAGGTCTTCGATCCCGAAAGCGATGCTGCTTTGTTCGTGGTACCAGGTATGAGTTTGTCTGTACAATTCCACATATATTTACCAAAGGCCAGATACTCCTTATTGCCTGCCATAACCACCAAGGGCATCATCTACAGTCACGTCAAGGAGGGCGGCTACAACGGAGACCAATTTCTTCTTTGGCTGGACGGTGTGCTTGCGGTGATGAATCCCTATCCCGCCAAGCATAGTATACTGGTTCTCGACAATTGCCGGATACACCATGTCGAGGGGGTCGAGGAGAAGTGTGAAGCCGCGTAAGTCGTATTCTTTCTTTTTACACAACTCTGATAGCTTTGCAGTGGTGTCAAGCTCATCTTTTTACCGCCGTATTCGCCCGACCTCAATCCGATCGAAGAGTGCTTCACATTCGTCAAGGCCATCAGTCGTCACGGTCAAACATTTCGCGACATCGTGGAGCTTGGAGATGAAGTAGCTCCCTTCCTGTTTCTATACGGTGTGTTAGATAAGGTGACAGCTGAGGCATCACGCGGCTGGTTTCACCACTCCGGCTACCTGTAATAGAATCTAAAACATGGTATATTGACTCGTAACATGTAAAGACCGGATAGCAACTTGAAGTAGTCAATGAGAATAAGAAATAGAAAATCATTTCGATGCTCGGTCAATGCGCTTCATCTCGTCTTTGACCTTCTGCAATAAGAAGGCCGCATTGCCGTGCGTGATGCCCACGAGCTCCGCGAGACTGTTGGCAGTCCCAAGCTTTGCAATCTCGTCGATATTGTAGTAGTCAAGGTCCTCGAAGCGGCCAATATAGTCCAACAGGCAGTGCTTGGGGTGATACTCGTGCAGCTGTGTGATGAATTCCGAAATCTCGGTGTAGGGATTGGGAGCGCCCATGTCAGGTGGATCGCTGGACAGGAACGCGGGGGCCGAAGTCGAAGTCGAAGCCTGGGGAGCATGTGACGGACGGGGAGCAGGAGTCGGAGTATCTGGAGTGCCGGGGAACGGTGGGGGTCCACCATGCGCACCCCATGGCATGTAACCATAAGGCGGCATTCCCATATATGGCATTGCCGCAAATGCAGGCTGGGGAATCGCCGGGGTGGCTGATATTGTGGTGGAGTTCTTGTGGAACATGCCGAACAGATCATCGTGCGGCGGCTGGACCAAGGTGACCTGGTGCGTTCCAGCAGCCTGGAAAGAACGTCAGTAATACAAACACACAGACAAGAACATCATATACCAGAGAGCGAGCCCATCCTCGCAGCTGGTTGTTGGTCAAATGATGGTGATTGGCAGCGCGGTCGATTTTGCAACACCTGATGTGACACCTCGGGACTCGACGCGTCCCCTGCTCGTTCTCGGGTGTTCTGAGCCCAAAGTGACTATTGGTGCGCCTGCGTAAACATGTTAAGATGGTGCAGATAAAAAAATTAGGCCGCCACGATGATTATTGCGAATGATATAAATGTTATATTAAATACCGGTCGAAACGGCATATCTACCTGTATACGTCCTCGTAAAAATGATTGAAATGTCCTGCGCCTGCGCTTTCACCGTACGAGTCGATTGCGCAAGTTTTCGAAGCGAACGGTGAAGAACTCGTGGAGATATGGGTGATATACTGAAGAGCATCAAAAAGCGTCCATTTCGGGAAAAAAAACGGCACGCGCCCTAAGTTCCGCAAGTAGCAGTAAAAGCTTGAAAATTTTGGTCGTTCATTCGTCAAAGTCACCGTCACCGATGCCAAAATGGTTCAGTTCAGGGGCCCTTGTCACCTGTCACCTGAACCTTTGGTCGAAATGATACAGTATTCACTGTGTTCCCACCCTATGTAGACGCACCCACGTCTACGTTGATTGACACAAGATGTGCCTTCGCTTCGCTCCGGCAGCCATGGTGAATCTCAAGTGCGTGAGATTGTGCAAATATTGTTCAATGTGATACATGTATTCTGTGAAGCCGGTAAAGAGCAGGATGCAAGGTTGAATGTCAATGGCATGATACCAAAGATCACCCACTCGGAGTCGTCAAACCACCGAATCTCAACGTGACACCATGGCATTAGACTGAGAGTTTGAGAGAAACAACAATGTATAACACTCTCATTCACGCTCCGTTTCGCACTTCATAAAGTAGCGCCACAGATTTACTACAGTTGGCAAAGTTTTATTACTCAGAACCCAGATACGACAAACAAAATTGCATCTGATTGGCTGAAGGTCCCGCGTACTGGCAATGGTATGTCGTAGATTACCGCAGAAGTCGACATCCGCAGTTTGGCTCAATAGATGGTTTACTGCGAACCTCACTTTCAGTCCTTGTCATCATATTGAAGCGGAACGACCTACCACTGGTGCACATGTTGTCCGGGCGATGAGCATCGAAGATTACCCCGTTCCACTCAGTCATAGATGTGTTCGCTAAATGAATGTCGCTCGGATGATAACTGAGTATCAGGCAGTCAGGTATAAAATACCAACATACCTTTACCGGTGCCAGACTTTCCCAAGCTCGCAAGACGTTCGAGACCCAGCAGAAAGGAATGCTCGTCTGGGGAGGAAGAAAACTAATTCAAATCCATATAGCAGGTCGGCGAATAAATAATATTTACTGAAGACAAATCGGGGATCGCTAGGAGACACCCACCTGCGTGAATTCGTGGTAACTGTTCTTTTTCCTGCGTTGTACAGCGAGAAATCAACAAACCAGGTCTTCTTGCCGCCAAAAAGAGATCCGAGGAGCTTTGCGAATCCTGCCGAAGCACCTTGTCACGCGATGGTTCTTTAGATCTGCGCCCAGAAAGGTCAGTAAATTTTGCGACTGAGAAAGCTGGAGAACCAGGAGATGAGGAACCGAAATATCACTCACCATATCCCGTGGGCGTATCCTACCTGCCAGCGAAACCTCACGGATCTTAAATTTCAAGGATGCGTTTACCGGCACAAAATACGGTGAAAGATGGGAAATCGCGTTGAGATGACGGAGCAAAACATCGACTTTGAGGTCTTAACCAATGCTTGAGCCTTGGCAGCGAACTTGAAGTTGATCTTGATTGGGTTTGACGGGCGATGCGCGAGGTGTTGCGGAGTTCTACAGCTCGAAAATTCCAGAAGTGAACAACACGCGAGGTTTAATGGAGCGGTTTGAGATCAGGGAGGACTTGATTGATGTTTTGAGGTGTAACCGTGGGCGAAGAGGTAAATAGCGTGCTTGAGGTGTCCGCGGGATTTTGAAGGTCTAGAGTGAAGTGTACCCGCGCCTTGGTAGAGGGTTCGAGTGCCTTGAATATGTGTTGCTCGTTCTTACAGTGTAGGGCGGAAAGGAGGGAGACGAAGGCGGCGACGTGGGCAGAGAGAAGGTAGAAATGATGGGGGCGGAATAGAAGAAGGGAAACAATTAGACTCGTGAACCAGTCGATGTTAACAAAGGATCTCAGTGAGAGACAGGGACATAAGCCTGAATTACTAAAATCACACAAACAAAGCCAACAATCAGACAAAGAGTGCACAACAGGGAGATCATCGTTAACAGACTGGGCCCTCTTGGCACACTTTTAGCGGAGTTTTGGATTGCCCTCCATTTCAGAGGTCCTGACTTAGAAAAAATTGACCTGGGAGCTTCTGAAATGCTCTGAAAAAGTGTCAAAACTTCCTATACCCAAGTGGGGCAGAATTCGATTTCAAGTCGATTGAGCTCACATGGTTTTGGGATCTTACACCAAGTCAAGCTCGTCACCGCGCACGGACCATTTGACGACGACGACGACATGAAATCTGCCATCAGAAAAACATGTGGGGCTCATTGGATAGAGAATGCAAAACCATCAATTATTCATGCAGGAAGTTTGAGCACTTTTTTTCAAAGTCAGGGGCATATTTTTCCCAAGTACCGACCTCTGAAATGGCAGGGGAAGCAAAACCCCGCTTAAAGTGCGCCGAGAGGGCCCAGCCGGTATCCAGGACTGTCGAGCGTTAGCGAGTGATGGATTTGGCTCTATTTGCCTGGATACCGGATGGGGACGAGCCTAGGAAACAATGGAAACCCTGCCTTTTGAGCGGAGCTTGAGGGTCTGATCGGGCACTTGAAAATTGCCTAAGCGCCGGGGCGTCTGAGCTCATTGCGGATACAGGGGGGTCAGCTGAGATGATGAATGGGGAAGCTTCGGCAGTACAAACAGGTGCACTCTGATTCGAGGCATCTGCTTAATACATGAGGTATGTGCCGACATGCGGTGATCTTCGGCTACCTACGTCTACGCCGTGTAGATCACGGCCCTTCGGCGCCGTTGATTGATGTTCGGCTACGTTCGGCTACGTCGGGTAGATGCACCGCATCTACCCGTCGGTCTACCTGCATCTGTAGACGCACGTAGACCCACTTCACTCAATGTCATGATGCAGCCATCTTTCTGTTATACCTTACATATGTCTATGTCTGCCTATGTGCGTCTATGTCGGTCTAGGTGAGTGGACAGATGTAGACCAATGTAGATATAGGTAGACTAATGGTGTAGACACACATAGACACAGTGGTCCGTCTACCCTTCGTCTACGGGGGTAGACAGACCCTCTGTCTACATGGGGTGGGAACACAGTGATTGGGCGCAGATGAATACCAGGCGATATGTTTTTTCGCCGCCTCATCACGTACGCCCTGACCAGCGTCGTTGACCACGATACACCAAAAATTGTCCCTGAAGTGTGTGCGACACTTGAGATTATAGTGTGTAATTATCTTCTGTGGCATTTTCATTGGTTAATGGACGCCAGCAGGGGCTGAATTCCCGGATAAAATTTGAGTGGGTCATTTGATTTTGTCCAATGCTCTCAACCATGGAACCGCACAAGAAGTGCGTATCTCACGCACAACCCCAGCCCACCACCGGGTCTTCCGATGATTTTTCCAATCTCAGAAGCCGCCTTGCTCGTACACGCCTCTGTAGGTCTTCATGACCATCCATGACCCCGTCCCAACTAAATTGGCTTCGGTTCTATTGAACAGTTATCTAGAATGTGTGTGTTCCATGTGTTCCAACGCCAGAGTCGTTACAAATCGCTAAACTCAATTCGATCTCCTTCTACTGTTCAGCATCGCCCTGAACCGAGGCTGTCTAGTTGGCACGGTTTCAAACACAGGCGCGTATCATTTTCTTGTTTTCACTCGTGGCATCCGGTATGCCATTTTCCCAGTATTGTTCTCCATGGCTCCACGACTGAGACTCTAACAGGTCTTTCAATTCAATTTGTACCATACGAACTCTTCCGAGCTGAACATCTCTCAGTCCGATTTTCTATCGCCAATGCACCTGTGGTCGCGCAGTTCTCAGAATATCCCTCGCGCATAAGCAGAGTTTCTCTGCGGCAGTAATGCGCTGCATGCTGTCTGGCCGCCTTTCTCTAAGATTTTCTGTTAATCTGTCGTTGTCATGGTGCACTCCATGCAATGGTCTATTTCGTTTCTGTAATCTGTAACGGATGAGCCAGACCGAGTGCACCCATGTCCAAGATATCCGAAGGAGTGTTCAAACATTCAAACTTGGACAGGGTTGCTAGCACCCATGTCGAGTTACTATTTAATTTTTATCACACAAAGGGACTTACAATTGTAGATACAAGGTAGAGTACATTTCCAGAACAAGGTATTTAGATCAAACAGTATTTAGTTAGCTAGTGCGTAGATAGTTAGTCAGTTTTCTGGAATTCAACACCTCACCCACTCATTTATATGACTACTTGGCTTCTGGATGATTATTTCGAGGTCTTTACCTTTAATTATTGGCGGACATCACAGTTTCTGTCTTCCAGTTCTGTTTGTTTATTCAACGTTTCTCCCTCCAACTCTGTCGTCCAGAATTTTGGATCGTTTTTTCAATTCTCTCTCTTCCTGTCCTGTAGCTGTTTAGGCAATGGCTATCCGAGAAGCAGGGAAATTTCGGATATCTATATAAGAAATGAAGACCCCCTAGACAATTAGACAAACATACATTCATGTTGGCTGTCGGCAATGCAAATGCCGTGATCTGCTCCACTGACGCAACGAAAACTGTCGAGATCTCGATATTTCTGCAGGAGCTCCACTGAACTGCTGTATCTCCCTCTTTATAAAATTAAGCCTGTCCGTCCGTCTGAAGCCTTTTTAAACTCCGCTCATTTCCGCTGATGTCGTGCACCACAGCAACTAGCCACCCGACTTCGGAGTACTCCTTCCCGCCGGCACCTCGCCAAGCCATCCTTCGGCATTGACGGCATCTAACATCACCCTTCTAAGAAACTTTGCTCGGGTGCTAACATTGACAGATGGCTCCCACCCCGAAACAAAGGCTGCCGCGGCGAAGAAGTAGGCGAACGTGAAAACAGTGCAATAATAAGAATGGAACACTAAAAACAGACATATTTCATCAGGGGGAGTGTTTTAAATGCTATCTTGCTGCCAATCACCCACTACTCTATTCAGCTACAATAAGGGAATGGGAGGCCGCGAAGCGGCCCGACCAGTCCCTTTTGTTGTTTATAACTGTTCAGTTCATGCTGCCGGCAATATAAGCCCGTTTCCCCGCTCCAGACCACCATCATCTCCGATTCGAAGTTCGCCGTCATCACGGCCAGACACTCAGACATGTTGAAATGATGTAGTGGGGCCGGGAGTGTGCTATATGAGCTCTTCTTTCACACATAGATTGCCTGGCGAATTCAAAGCAAGTTTCGGCCTCAGAGCTTCGTTCTTGCACACACGTAGTCCTCGGAGTACCTTCTTTGTCTATATAAGACAGCCCCGGAGCCTCCAAAATGATGTTATTTCCCCCAGTTTTCACTTGAACGCTCCACAGGTACTCCACCGCAGTATTCAATTCCTATTTTATGTAACTGTCTTAATAACTCTTTCAGAATCCTCACTGTCTCTCAACCAAGATGCACCATGGTGTCAAACTGCGACCTCTCATTCCCAAAATTGTCTCACAGATGAAGCCGGAGCCGTTCCAAATTGAGGTAAAAGTCTGAATTTGGTGAAACTGCCCAATAATCAACTCAAAACGGTTCTCAGCGAACATTTGAAGACAAGCCACCCGTTAACTTCCGTGGTCCACTGGGAATATCTGAAAAGGTACGCTTCCGTGTAACCGTTGTCCTTCTTCATTTCACATGGTTAGGCTGGGCAGGAATTTGATCGACGCTCACTGGGCCAAAAAAAGCGCCGGCACAGAGAAAAAGAGAATCGGAAACGTGTACGAGTTAAGGTTTGAGCATTCTTTCACCTCACTAACGATATTTTTCAATCACAGTCAGCACTGCTTGATGGCCCCACGTTAGTCAATCCACGTAGATCTGCTGCTCAGCGGGGAAGACACCAGCGTAGGGCTCCGACCTGTTCCCGTCTGAGACGGGTCAACGGACCGTCGAAACGGTTTCCGTTCCGTCCGTCGAGGGAATTTCCTTACCCGGTTTAAAGACGGGTAGAAACGGGTTGGTCAATACCCCGCTCTCTGTTATCACCGGCCCTCATTCAGGTGTTCCTGAGGATTCAAGGCATCAAACCAGGTAGGTTTGCACATAAATTGATGCACCTCTTACTTTAGTCACCCACCTCGAGGCATAATGGACCTGTCGAAAACGGGTAGACGGACGGGAACGGGTCAAACGGACCTGTCCGTTTTCCAAATATTTTGTCCTAAAAACGGCCGTTTTTTCGACGGCTGTTCCGTTTTACGGACGGTTCGGAGCCCTACACCAGCGAGAACTTGCAAGACAAATCCAAGGGTTGCTGCAAACAAAAAGCCCCGACAATGTCTGATCTCGAGCGCAAACTTTGCGGAGGAGGGTAGAGGAAGCGGAACGACGACTTGAGTTTGATGCAGTTTGTGGTAGGTGAAGTTACAGCACTCAGTGGTTCGAGATTCAAACATGACGAGTAGATCCGACTGAGGCTCTCGACCAAGTATTGGACAAGGAATATCACCGACTGTTGTCCGTTGCAAAGCAATCCGAACGTGAACGCCAGGAATGTGAAGTCCAGCATAGTTAGAAATGATTTACTTTGTGTCTGAGTGATTCCTGTTCCTGTTTGCATCAATTTCCACGGGAATGAAACAAACGGCTTGCATAATGAGAAGACGGGGAAAGAACTGACAGTGGACGGGGAGAGAGAAATAAATGGAAGTCGACAACCAATCTATCTCTATCATATTTACAGTCCCATTCAATTTGTTGACAGCTTATTAAGCTGCGAGGAGCCAACCAGAGGTTGGCGACGAGTGGCATCCAGATCTTCAGTTTCAGTTGCGTAGACTGTTGAATTTCTCCGTGGCGAAGACACGGGTAACTGCTAGTTGAACTGAAATAAACTGATAGTCATCTGTGCCCACTTTATTTCTTCTGATCGCCGGTGCCCAAACAAAAGCCCCTCAATTCACTATCAATGCTGTTTTCTGAATCGTCTATTGGGGACTGAAGCGAGTGCTTGGTTATCCTCTGGTACATCCATTCTCTTCAATTTTCTATCATCACTACACTGTTGCGAGATCCATTCCTGGAATACCTTCAAGTTCGCCGAGGAGCTGAGAGGTGGTGATGCTCTTTTGCTTCTGACTTCATCATCTTATCATTACCTTTATGTTTCCGCAATTTTCAAGGCTCTTGCAACATTTTGACCTGAGCCCGATTAGGACGAGTCTTTGCATAGCCCTTCAAGCTCTCTGGCAGCTTGTTATTTTTGTCCCTACTTGGACAGAAAAAAGGATTTATCATGTGTTCCCTGCCTGTGGCTTGATACCCAGACTTGAATGATCATACTCATCTGCATGGCGGGGACAATTTCTGAATCCATCAATTAACCAACCCTGGATGAGATACGGTTGGTTCCATGTTGTCTTTGCCAAGCCTTCTCACATCTCTGTTGAGTCACATTGTAATAAGTAAATAAATAAATAGATTTGATTCAACAAGTGTACAAGAATCATAGACATAGGAAACAATTCCACTGATACCCCATAGTTCACCCAAGTTTCAAACTGTCACTTGTGGTGGCACTCCACGCAGGTCTCAATATCAGACAGCTCATCTGCCGCTCCTTCCACAATTCCTGTAGGTACATTGATCTCCACGAGGCGAGCTAAATTCATTCTATGCTGCTCCAGCACATCTTCCCCAACACTTACTAGCCTTTCATCGATGTCTCGCATTTGTTTAGTCTGTGATGATCTTTCAAAAAGCGGCCTTGCTGCATCCCAAGATTCCACTGCCCTGCACAGGTCATCATGTTCTTTAGCAATATCTCCGAGTTGGAGCATGCATTCAGCTCTGCTGCAATGGATATCCATATATGTGAATCCCTCGAATGCAATAGTAAACAGGCTGACAGCTGTGTCCTCATCAGCTTGAGCAAGGAAGATGTCCCCAAGAAACTGGAGAGCTTTGTTTATTCCTAATTTCTCTTTGAATTTGATGGAATGGGCAAGGTAAACTGTTGTCCAACTGGACATCTGACCAGGTGCACCCCAGCGTCCAGTGTTACCAAGTCGCTCCAAACAATAGGATCTGGTTTCTGAGCGATTGCAGGCTCTGAGACATGCCTTAAAAAGTGTCTTTGCTGTGAAAATCTCTCCTTCTCTCAAGTACAGATCTGCAGCAACCATATCACACATTGTTATTTCCATGACCCGTTTCAAGGGGAGAAATACTTTTTTGGCTCCCTCAATATACTGTTGCACTGCAGGGTTGAGAGCATTCATACACAAGCTGATTTCTGCGAGATTCAGGAAAGCAAGGGCATGTTGATAAGGATCCTGGTGCACTGGGGATTCTTGTAGAATCTGAGTTTGAATATCATATGCCTCACGGTATTCTGACTTCATCAAGTGGATCTCTGCCTGACTAGTCATGATTCCGTGGTCCAGGGTAGATCCAGAGATGCCACAAAGAGTCAGGAGATCCATTGCTCTAGAGCAGAGACACATGCTTTTTTTGTAGTTACCAAGTTGTCTCCAGGCTACTGCTTCTATGCGTAGTGCATGTGCTTCACTGTATAAATCGGGCAGAAATTCTGGCCAGCCTCTGCGCCTCACATGCATGTAGTCTAGCTGGCAGGTAGTTACCAAGCTGCCAGTGAATCCATGCAAGCCTGGTAAACACTTGAGAATTTCTTTTTGTGTTGCCAGATGTTGTTGCCAACGATATAGCCAGGTGACAAAAATCCATGGCTTTCGAAGAAGTGGGACTGCAGTCTGAATAATAGGATGCAACATTGTAATAGAATCTGCCTTGAAACAGTGTCAGTTTGCACGTACAAGGTGTAAAGGGTGGGCCTACATTTAGATCAGAATCATTGAAGGTGTTCAAAGTGTTCTAATGCCTGGGCCACAAGTGTTTCTGCATTGGAAATTGGATAATAGGCATTGGAGGCAAATAACTCTGCAATCAAGGCAGCCTCAAGTTGATGGTCACAGGGTTCTGGAAGGACATAGTGAAGCTGTGCTAAGAAGGAAATGATCCCCCGTCCCATGACTCGGCTGAACAGATTCAGATGGAGTGTACAGAGCACGCTGTCTTTCAGGTCCGGGTGGTTTTTGCTGCAGTTCATTTTGCAGAATATTTTGTATATTTGCAAAATTTGATAATATTTGAGCTGCAGAAGAACTCATTTGGCTTCCATGTAAGTCCTGATGCAACTCAAGGAGCTCCTTGAAGTACTCCAGAAGCGGCTGAATTAGGTCATGTCCAGGTTGATAGGATTTTTTCATGTACTCCCTGATAGGCACTAATGCCTTCAGCCGCTTCTTTTCATCCTGGTAGGCCAAAGCAGTTCGAATTAATGCTGTTTTGCAGTCAAGAATATTGTCAATTGGGAGGTTGCTATGACTGAGCTCAACATCTGAAAGACCATCAGGAAGTATTGACAACAGGCTTAACAGCTCTTCTGAATGAGGAACAGCTTTGATCCTGGGGCTAGACAAAGAGATGGAAATGGATAAATCCAAGTTGGATCTCTTGTCATAGCCATCTGAAATCAAACATGTTTTCTCTTCCTCCCAGCGGGATAGTACACTGGAGCATCCCTCAACATCCACTAAATGTGCAATGAGATTGATAGCAAGAGGCATGTTGTCTGTCAGTGAAAGCACCCTGTCCACCTCCTCTGGGTTATGATGGTCTTCAGCAATGTCAATGAATGTTGTTGAGCGGCGTGATGTTTCAATGGTTGCAATGGAAGGAGGAATGGGTGACTCCATTGTACTTTGGCAGGCCTTTCTGCTCCACGCATTGTTATCTGTGTCATGAGAAATATATCAAGATAGAAACTACTGGCACCTACCACCAATGCTAGATGCTGCACATCTGTAAGGAGTAATAGAAACTCCTCAATATCACCACGGCACTCTATGGGCTCCCACACTGTCTCTAGGTTATCGAGAACCAAGAGACTGGATGGACCAGTAGTGAAATAATGGAAAACAGCCTGAGTAAGGTCTTTGCTGGGCTTGAGGCCCAGGTGAGCTCCAATGAGTGCTGCAAGTTCGATCTTGTTGGCTGCAGAGTCACAAGCAACAAAATATCGATGTTGTGCATACTTGACAGAGATTTCTGCATGATGAACAACTGCTCTCGCAAGACTGGTCTTCCCCATCCCACCTGTGCCTAAAATAGCTAACCTGGGAGGTTCCCCACTGAACAGTTTCAGAATCTTCAACATTTCTGATTCACGGCCATGGAATATCTTGGGCTGCGAGGGTAGGATTGAGATTGACTGGGAGCTTTGAAGAAAGTCTCAATGATCTTGTTCTAGGACTGGATATGTTCCCTACCTGTTTTGGGATTGAGAATAAACACTGCTCATCTGGAATGAAGTTGATAATATCTGTGGCAAACTCAAAATTGTCCATACCATAGATGCTCTGGCAGAACTTGCGGAATCGGAGAGTCCATCAATCATGGCAAGTACTTCTTGATGTCTCTGTTTTGCTACCATCTCCTTTTTGCGAATATCACTCAGTATATCCGTGTTCTTGAGCTATGCAAACAGCAGACAGGATTGTTTTCAATGAATTATTGTAATGCATATGAGAGCTTACCTTAAAAAAATCAAGTCCTTGTGTCAGTCCATCTTTACAATCCTTGAGCAATGTGCTCATCTCTCCCTGACGGAAGAACAGCTTAACCTTGTTGCTGCTCTGGTGTGCCTCCACAAAGGTGTGGATTTTGTGGAGGGTCCTGAATGGCAGTGGTCAGTATCGTGACTCAATTGTTATTCACACAAAAAAAAAGTACTTGGTGAATTTTCCGATGTGATTCAATGTCCTCGGTGGCAATACCCCACCAGTATCGGAGTTGACATGAAGAATGATCACTGCATTAAGCAATTCATGTGTTTGCTCCATCAACTCGATACAGGTTCTTTTGCTTTTCTTGACAGTCTAGGTTCCTTGTGTGAGATTCATGCTACAATGATGCTTATCAATGATTCACCTCAATATTCTTCAACAGAGACCGTGTCGTGTTAACAATGGCCTCCAAGAAAGCTGCATTAAGGCTATTGGCAAGAACTTCCACGGTATCCACCGTAATAGAAAAACACGTGATAAGTGTGTTCAGTCGAATTTGAGTGTCAGTGGGTTGGGTGGGCATCTTTATGGATGTGCACCTCAAACGGTCTCCTGGGGTAGCTTTATGTATGGTTGCTGTTCATCTTCCGAGGAAAGGGTTCATCTTTGTTCTTGCAGATGGAATCAAGGAGTTTGTGTTCACATCCCAATTTCCAGATACATGAATACATGGGTGGGAGAGAGCAGCTGTATCCCACATATTATCGATCCCACAGACACCCCTTGAGTATGGCTCCCGGAACATTTTTTGCCCGCTCCCGCGGCAAGGAGTAATTCTCACCCCAAAGTTAATCTTCCTTCAATCCTAAGCCACGAAAAAATCCCCTCTCACGTACAGCTCCACTTATTTATGCTATGATACCTGGTTTAATCATGATCGGAATACTTGTGATTTGCTATCGCTGCTTTTCTTAGGACCTATTGCATTGGAGCACAAATTACCAGATTAGACAGGTTGTGCAAAAGCCACGCAAGCCGCATGCGGCTTCACGTGGCTGTTTGGCATTGTGCAAAGCCGCGGGGAGGATTTCAATATCCCGAACTAATAAACCCACTGTAAACGACTCACACGAATACCATTCTGTAATTTCCATCCATGCAACTATTGAATTAGATCTAGTGAATACAATGATTTGTCCTTGAGTTTCCGCGTTGATTCTACAGCACCTAAAAATTGAATGACAAATGGGACAGGCATCCCATACTCTAAAATGCTCCCCTGCACTCAGTGGGTTCACTGAAAGCTCGACCCTTCCTAGATGAACTCGGAAAATCCCCGCGGCTTTGCACAATGCCCAAAAGCCGCGTGCAGCTTGTGCACAACCTCTCTATTATCAACTTCTGAAACCGATTAGAAGGACATGCCTTGCCGACCCCCAGATAGACACATCCAAGATGGCACATGCTCATCCGCAGCCTGAGAAGTAACTATTTTAGTTTGCGGAGCGCGCACCACAGCTTCCATCTCACAGAAGCATTCCGCAACGGCTGCGTGTGTTTCCCAGCAACGTCTGACAGAGGCATGCAAACGCGGAAGCAACGACAGCGTGGATGCCTCTATATCGGACGGGGACCATCCCGCGAGTGCCATTGCGGAACAAAAATATCACTTTTCCATCAATTAAATGTACGCGAATGGCATTTCACCAACCGGCTGCCCAGTGCGTTGCAGCCGTGAAACCAGGCAAGGTGCAAGGAATACGAAAACAAACCCACGAGGGAAAATAAAGAATCAAACGCACCGGGGAAACATCCACTGCAATGGTTGTGCCGACTCACAGCACTGTGTTTACCTACCACTAGGCTTTAAGTACGAGCTCGGCCTGCAAGTCATGGAGAGAATGAGCCAGCTGGGGAGAAAGAACAGAATAATTATTCAGAGCATCGAGGAATAAATTTCCCACAAGCACTCGCACGCGCGGCTTCACCCACTCCCGAGATGTACTCATGCACGCCCTCCTCCAGGCAACGAGAGACGAGTTGCATCCTCATGACGAAGGCAAGACAATCTCCCAGATAAATTCCTGGCGCCATACTATCAACGTTATCAGACTTCCCGCAACACCCACAATTCTAACTCTCTCCCTGCGATAGCCCAGATCGAGACTAACCCTTTCAAATTTGGTATCAAAATCACACCTTGATACCTCATGTATTAAGCAGATGCCTCGAATCAGATTGCACCTCTTTGTTCCATCGAAATTACCCCAGTCGCTATCTCAGCTGATCCTTTGTATCAAATTTAGCCTAGACGCCCCGGCGCTTACCGAATCCAACATTCCCGATCAGCCGCTCAAGGCCCGTGTAAAAGCCAGGCTGTCGAGTAAATCGCTTCTTTCGTTCTACCCCCGTCATCTCCGCCTCTCCGCTCTCACTGCTGCCCACCCATCCTCCGTTCTGTTCCACGCGGCGTATGCCATGGATCTTGCCCTCTGAACCGTCCCCGGCCCACCAAATCCAACTCAAGGAGCGTCAAGATACCTCATATCTTAAGCAGATGCTTCAAATCACATTGTTCCTGCTTATGATTTCCTAATTCGCACTTTTTTTCTCTTCGTGCCTGCGTTTCCATCGTTTTGGTCGCCTCGAGGTGTTTAATTGTTGGAAATCACAGATCAACTTTGGGCGCCTCTAGCATCTTCCGAGCGCTCCGCTGCATAACATATTGATTTCGCGAACACCGCGGCCAGATCAGCCCATCCAAAGCCCACTTAAAGAGGAGCCGTCTGTCAAATCAATTACTTTCTTTTTCCTTTCCTCCCATCATGTCGCTAGCACACCATTCTTCCTCATACCTCCTGCTCCACGTTTGAGCCCCTTTGAACCAAATTGTTCGGCAGGGTCCTCAGAGCGCTCGGTGTTAAAGATTTGTGAGCGACCCATCAAGCAAGCCTACGACCAAACGTAACACATCGATCAAGGCGGTAAGATGTCTCAACATCTGGATACAACGGCTACGGCCGCCTTGCGATAATTGGGGATTCCCCTGACCTCCACTCATTTCACGTCGAAGGCCACGGGCAAGATGCAGGAGTACACTTCGGTATATCGTCCTGTGTTGTCTGTCTCCTGCACCTGAATTCTCTCTGCCTCATTTTCGTCAAAAGCAAGCCCTTGGCGCGTCTTCCAACGTCACTCCCGTGCCCCCCCGCACCATTGCTCTGAATGCACTTTATCTGCACCTCAAACCTTCCCCATCCAAGATGTCTGTCAAGTTGAACAATTCCCTGGCGACTTCGTTCAAAGTTCGAGTGTCCTCTCAAATGCAAGTGTTTCATTTCTTCAAGCACCTAGCTCAAACTACAGTCTCAAGCTTGGTATTTCCTCCTTTCAAAGATGTCCATCCGGGTTCTGCTGGACCACACCTCGCCAACCGGCTCCGCCTCGAATTCTCGCGCATGCTCGAGGGTCTCCAGCATCCGGCGAGGAGCAATCACCTGACAACGAACGCGCTTGGAATGTCGGTGCATGTATGTATACTTCTACCCTCATTTCTTCTTGCATAGGGGTTCAGCAGACCTCAGACCATTTGTTCCATTTACTCGCGTGAAAGCAGCGCCTTCAACGCTGTTCTGTGCCTCCAAAAGTGACACCAACTCCGGGTCTCGATGAGTATTTTTTTTTTCGCAATGTACTCGATCGTCCGACTCACAAATTCTCATCACATGCCGATTGGCTATGTTTCTTCCATGGTGCTCACGGAGGCCATTTTCTACCTCGAACGGTTGGCTCGCTGCGGCCTAACCGTCGATCTTGAATCGTCTTTACAAGTCTCATAGCTTCAGGTGTGTTCAACTCGGTCTACGTGCACATGAGGTTGAACGGATCTATTATTGACAAGTTTCTCTCGGTCGCAAGTCTCATATTCTGCAGTTCCTTCCAAGGTTTAACACCCACTGGTACCCTGGAGCGCTCTTAAAAGATGTTGTAGTTTTCAATCCATTACAGTACAATGTACCATAGACTAGCAGCCGCTGCAATATATATTTTGTGGTTATTCCAAGTGTGCGTTTTGCTTCTGCAGTAAATTCTCAAGTACTCCGTACCTCGCACTTGCGCCGGAGCGAAGCGAAGGCACATCTTGTTTGATGTCCGCGGTACCAGCCATCACCAGCCTGATGCCAGCTTGTATAAGTACGCCTTGCACGCGCTTATTACCGCCTCATTACCACTTGCAACATTTACTGCAGCAGGTGAGCGCTGGTGAAGAAGAGGGATTTACCCCGAGTTTGGTTCGAGGAGGGGATATAAGTGGAGAGGAAAAAGTGCTAGCGTAGAATGGAGAAAGGAGGAAACGGTAACAGAGCTGAGAAGCTGTACGTATAGCAGAAATATACGTAGTAAACCGATTCCGCCCGAGCAAGGTAACGGTATAGGTCCGAGGTTTTGTAGGCAAAACCTGGACTCAAGTAGAATATTCGTAAGTGGTCTACTAGTAGAACGTAGGCATTCTATACCAAGTCGAAGATTCGTAGCGTGGTCGTCGTGTAGCGTAGAAACCCGTAGAATACTCTGCGCAAAGCAAGAGTACTAAGTCTGCGCAAAGCACGACTTAAAGAGACGTTGACAGCCGGAACGAATCCAGCCGAATAGAACCGAAGAGAAGTCTCTGATGCAGGAATACGTGATAAGGTCGTGAGACGTTGCGTTTGGACAGCGATTTGATGCGACTTGAATGTGTCGTGGCACCCGATGTGGTGGTGTGAGGCAAGCAAGAAGGTGATCTATTTACATACAAACAAATATTACATAACCGATCACCCGACGCGCCCGTACTCAGAGGCCGTCGGGGCTGCGCTACAAAATAAAAACAATATAACTAACCCATGTCAAGGCAAAAATCCAGGTGACCTTATGTTCGATCACTCCCTACGTCCAAGGTATGCGAATGTTCGCATTAATGGCTCACGCGATTCTCCCACCGGCCCATCCGTATGCGTTGAAGTCGGGTGAGGATTTTATGTGCGTCTTTCTTGGTCCTCGGTTCTCGGTGGAGTCCCCCCGCCCCGCGGCTGCTCGTTCGGGAGCGGTTTGACGGGCGCAGCGCCTCTATTGACATGGCAGAGTGTCTCCCGCCTCGCCTACGCTTTCTCCTCCTCTCAGCCTTGACATGGTCGCTGACTGCACGAACAGCCGGATGTACGTCGACTCGCGGCTGCACCCCAGGTACAAGACCAAGCTAAGCCTATTGTTTTGGGAGCAAGCAGACTTTCCCACCACGGTTCAGAACGGGAAGGAGAGCATCATGCTGGAGAACCTGCGGGTAAATAGGACGAAGGCGGCCCTGTTTTTAACATCGTGAGTTCCTTCTTACCCCCCTTTCCCCAATGTAAATATTGATGCACTGGAACTCCAGCGTTCGCCTGAAGATGCGCGTTGCGGTAGGCGGGACGAACGGTAGTGCCTCATGCGAAGCGGCGAAGTGGGGGGGGGTCTCGATGGATTGGACGGTGCGTGTCCTCTCTTACCTTCCTCCTTTTCCCCCTTCCTTCAAAGATTCTGGATGGCAATGTTAGCACAACCTGTTCGACTCTTCGACACTCATTCTCTGACAATAAGTGCTCCGCGCTCGAATTCGAGTCAGGAACCCTGCACGTTGCTGTTCTTTGCACAGTGTAAGCCATATTTATTTTCCTCGAAAGTATTCTCCCCACTGAGGATGTTCCCATTCTTGATTTTTCAACTGTCTTCGTTCTCGTTGAGCCGGAACCCAGAGGTATATTTATATCCCTCGTGCCTTGGCTTACTTGTACTGATCATTTTCACCGCAGATTCTTGGCCGCGCCGCTGTTGCGAATCTTTTGACCAACCATCCGCATCAATGCTGCAGTGATTTCTGTTGTCGTGCTGTGTGTTCGGGTTAATGTTATTATTTGCTCAACATCGTACTTTCATCGTTTCCTCGATTTTTATCGTCAACCAGTTGTCCTGTCACCGATGCAAACCTCGGTAAGCGTCTAGCAGAGGCGGCCCGACCCGTGGTCACCCACTCTTCTGGTCGAGCTCCATATCGATCCCTCGTGACTTAAACTTCGCCGACGACCCTCTTCGGCCTCGATAACATCGCATAACCGTACGTCCCCCGTACCTCATTTCGTTACCTAAGTTCCGCTACCAAGGGCGTTGAGGAGCACGGGGTTTGTTGAACAACTTCCATGAGTTTCTGAGGGAAATGCCGGTACGATAACTTCTGTTTCTTGTGTATTTTCAGCTCAATTCATCCCTTCTACCTAGCTCATTATCATAACTAAAGCGACTACTCACAAGGTAAATATTATACCTTCTCCTATAGATCCGCTCGGTTTACTTCAAGCCCGATCGTAGCAGCCGTCTAACGAATCGTCCTGGTACGTTTTCACTTGTAACATAAGTATGCCATTATTGATCATTCTTATTCCTTCAGCATCCTCCTGGCCCCTTATCACCCTCGAATCATGGTAGCAAGGTAGATATGTTTTCTGATTCGTTTTACGTGCCTATTTTGATGATCTGGTTTGGTGCTTCGGTCAGGCCGATGTCTGCGCACGTCGGTTATTTAGAGCCCGTTGGGATTTGTGCAAGCGTCCGAAGTATGTTCTTTTAATTCATTCTCAGTTCCAAATTCCGATTGCTGACATCCAGCTACATCCAGCTTTGCGATGCTCCAGGCAGCTGATATGTGCTAGTTAAGTTATCTGCCGTTCCGATTTCTTCCTGCTCCTTTGTTCTTTGAAATTGCTGCAGACCTTGAAACTTCGTAGTACCTCTAATTCACGCTTACAAGGGGTCTTATCCTCATTCTGACTTCCAAATTCCCACTGACAACTTCTGTTGTTGCGAATATTCTAGGGTCAGGATTTGCGCAAGTTCAGTTACTCGGTCTTCGCTCGTTATCTTGTGCATTTATATCTGCAGCAGACCTGAACACCAGCCCCGCGATAATTTCTCGTTCTTATTCTGCTCCAACATGGAAGAATGATTTTTTCGCAAGGTTGCATCAATTCTCTTGCTGTTCATGGACGGTAAGTCATTTACGGTATACCTCAACTTCCTGTCTCTCACTCCGATGCATGTAGGAGTCTCGACAACTACGAGGGTGTCTTTTTGGTATGTAGTTCATCGTAAATGTGTAGTAGGATAGTTCAAATACATTTGATTTATCGGGGATTTTGGATGTGCTGTAAAAAGAACTGTGGATCATCGGCCTCGTTCAATGTAGCAAGAGTTTTCTGGACAACGAGGGTCACAGCGTGAGTGAGACAACGTATCTGTGGATTTTCGGGGACAAATCAAATGTTCTATCAGGATGCGTGATAACGAGCGTATAAGAACGTCGTTCGTCGTGGCGCTATCGAACACACCTGTGAAGAGGTAATTGAAATGATAATAGTATAGTCGACGTTGCGGTAAGTGAGTGAATTGGAACTCATCTTTTCCAACACCCCTAGCTCAGACCGGCGTCAAGTCGAGAACGCACTCAAAGAGCTCTCAATCGTCCATGATCCAGCTGCCGATAGTACAGGCGAACTTGAAGATCGTGAAATGGGTCGTCCATCTAATAGTGTCATCCCCGATCTACAAGTTCGATCGCAGCCCCTAGAATCGACCGTGACAGATCCTGGGCCAATACGTACCTTCAGATAAGAACTCACAAACCTCACTGTCGATTCTAGATTCTCGGAGAAAAACCATTCTAGTCGAAGGTTGCTCTTTTGGATTAGCCGGAGGGCCGAAGCATTGAACACAGGCTGGTAGAGGTTCAGCACAGCACAAAGTCAGATGAGAATCAATTCAAGCCGGTTAAAAACTGGAGAAATCAACTGTACATGTGCTGTGAGAGATATGTGGGCCATAAATGGAGGTACTGCGACGCAGGAGGTATGACACAGACACGTGAACAGATCGCCAAAAGACAAAGAAGTGCGGTTGGGAGCACCGAGGAGAGGGCAGTGGTGCCGTTTGTGGGTAGTGAACAGCGGTAGCGACGCATTGCAGAATTTGCAAGCATTGGGTGTAAGAGATGGGGTTAGCAGAACGGGCAGCTGCTTAGTCAAAACAGAGCAAAATTTTGATGGGATTACATCAGCGATGTTGAAAGCGTCTCAAGATATCGAGTATTAAGAAGCAAAAGGGGATCAAAGACGTTAGAAAAGTGCGGAACCAGGTAAATGGTATGGAAAGGGAACTAGATGCAAAGAAAAAAACAAAAACGAACCAAAAAAAAAGAAAGAAAACCGCAAAATTCTAAGACATACCTGAGGAGAGGCGCAGCGTTAGGGTTAGCTTGTCAAGTCCCGATGTTGCGTCAGAATTTCGGGAGAAGGGCAAGAAGCGCAAAGCGAATCTCGAACGAGAGCGGGCATGGAAAAGCGTGAACATGAAGAAAAAGACGGGAAAAAACCGAGGAGATGCACGGTGCCATTTGCCTCAGCAACATCCTTTCTTTCCAGCACCAGCAGATGCAGCTTTGACGCCGATGAAGGCCGTGATATCCGGGTGCGGAGGTGCTGATTAGCTGTCGCACGCCGCATCGCGTCGAAGCCCGATATGGCAGTGTCGCCGTGATGGGGAACGAGGCTGAACGAGGCGAAGTTGACGACAGCGACGCCCTAACGAGGGAGAATGGGGCGTCACAGTGTGGATGGCAGCAAGCAGAATTGATGAAGCGAGTAGTGGTTAATTAGCCACTGGATGTCGGTTAGGCAAGCTGTCGCCAGGGAGTGCAGTACAAAGCAAGGTCAACGGCCGCTGCGTATTCATTATCAGCATCTAAGGACTTTTTCGGTGGTGATTTTATTCTTACCTGATCAAGATGAGCACAGAATTTTTAGGAGTAAATGTAGCATTTGCGGATAAAGGAGGCAGGTACCCACAATGGCTATCTGCCGCGTTGGGCAGAGTCTGCCTCTCTTCATCCAATCTGCCTCACATTAGATCAATCTGCCTTAAATCATGAAGTATCTGGGCCCACCCGCGGACGTTTTTCAGTTTTTGTAGAGTTGTTTGAGCGTATTCCTAGTTTACAAAGTAGTTAATTTTTAGGCACAAGGTCAGTCAATACAGATCTCACTTACTTCGGCATTTATGCTCCCTACAGTTACGATGTACGGTAGTTTTCTGGAATCGTATACTTCACCGACTCATCTTGTACTGAAGTTATCGATTCTAGGAGATTCTTGCGGAGTTAACTTGACCTACAGATCGACGCGTTAAAGCACAAGGCTTGCGAAGATCATTGAGACAGATAACAAAGTCGAAGGAATAAATTGATGGCGGCGCGCGAGTGCTCACAGAAGAGCAAACAAGACGAACACACTTCACATGAAGGG